>JANZLF010000004.1:33366612-33385901 GCA_026546835.1 Erythroxylum foetidum
GAATATGGGTTGGTAACGTAAAAACGATGTTATTTTTTCAAAAACGACATCGTTTTTTTCAAAAATATATAACATAAGGTGGGTTGACTCACTTGTGGCCCATCCGACCACCAAGCAAGGAGATGCTCAGGCCTAGTGTAGTCCATTGACGTCCCTATTTCATATGGACATCAACATCATAAGGGGATGATTATGAATTAACATATTATAGAACAATATATATCAAATAAATTGATTTATTCATTTATCATATTTACATATTATTGTTTAAATTTAAAATGTCGTGGTATAATAATATTTTATTATTTATTATTTAATACTAATTCATTTAAATTTTCATTCTAATTATTAATCATTAATATTATATTTGTTGGTCTTTAATGACACTCAAGAAGGAGTGAATTGAATGTTTATAACTTTTAAGAAAACTTAATAAAGACACATAGAAGATTTTCAAACAATGATGAATTACAACGATAATTTGAATGAGTTCAATCATTCAATAAAGTAAAGAGTGAAAGAGAATAAGACAAAGAGATTACAAACCAATTTTATAATGATTCAGCAAACAAAGTCTCTCTTGGAATCCACTTATCTCTTATTTCAACCAAATGAAAATAAACATTCTTACAATAATCTTTAATTGACAAAGGACTCTTGTATAATTCTGCTTGCATGGTGAACAGAAACTTGAATGCTTATTGGAACACCCAATATATAAGATTCCTAACCCTAATTCATGTTTAGAATTTAAATAAACATTGCTTATTCATTTTAATGATCAAAAGCTCTTAGTTACTTTATAACTAATGAATAAAAAGCTTATAAATATTCAAAAACTCTTGAAAATTTATTATTATAACCCCTAAATGTTATAAAGATGTCCAACAACTAAAATCTTAAGTATTTATACTTATACTAACTAGATCTAAAATTTTGTTAGACCCAAAACTAGCCATTTTAACAGCTAGTAACAATGATATTGGTTGACCAATGTATGGGCCAATGTCACATACAATCTCACAGTATATAATTTTCCATAACTCTTTAAATATTGGTTGACCAAACCTTGCCATTGGTAAACTAATGTCTCTGTAATCACTACATCGGTCAACCACACCTATTGATTAGTCCACCAATGTGTTTGAGAATACTTTTTGGAACATTTTCAAGTTCTTTCAATGATCAAACCTTAGTTCTTTGACCAAAACTTGATCTAAAAATATTTAAAGTTTCCCAAAGAGTATTTTAAAGATCAAAATGCTTTTATTTGAAATCAAAACTTTAACTACTCTTGGTAAATGAAAAAAATAGGATTAAGTTCAAAAAATTATATCTTATGCATAATGAGCCATTAAAACATTAAAATTACTAAGTAGGAAACATAAGAAAGGTTACAAATAAATTTATAGACTAGTTGTCTCTTGATCTTCCTTAATTTTAGTCTTCTTCTTCACTTGAATATATTTTGCCTCTATAAATCATTTCTTGACTTCATGTTATGTTCCTTTTTTTTAAAGAAATCAAAGAACGAATTATTAGTAGTAATTATGCTTTGTTATTATCAAAATATGGATTATAACCTTTCTTGTTCAACAAACTTCCTCTTTTTGATAGTGAGAAAACATGTTGTGATATTAGAAAGCCAATAATGAGATTAGTTGTTGGACCCCGAAATTTTTTTCGTTGAAGTTAAGCATGATTAAATGAATTATGAGGTCTTTATAATTTTGTGGAGTTAATTATTATGTTAATGCTAGAAAGATTATATGATATAGGTTAACTGAACCAAAGTATTAAGGTTATAAGAATGTTCAAGGGTATTTTTGGCAAGGCATTTAAGGTTAAAAGAATATAAGCCTATAGGGAAGGCTAAAATGAACTTTTTTGACTCATTAAGGGTAAGATTGGAAGACGAAAAGGTTGTCTTGCATTTAAATGAAGAAGGAAAATGTGAATTGAGGGAGAGAAGAAAGAAAAAACGAAAATAGAAAGAGGAGAAGAGAGTTTTGATGATTTGAAAGAAAAGAAGAGAGTTGAGCTAGGGTTTCCTCATTTCTTAGCTTTTGAGAGAGATTTTGAAGTAGTTCAAGAAGAGAAAAAGGTAGAGGAAGAGAAGAGCTTCCATTTGAGCCAAAGATCTCTTCATTTGGTGAAGAACCAAGATAAGATCACCGAAATCTTTTGGGATTTTTGGAAAAATTTTAGTTTATGGAGTTTAGAAAATCCATGGGTTTAAGTATTCTAGCACCAATTTTAGTGATTGTGCTTTATGAGATTTTCAATTAAAAACCCTATTGAGTGGAAATTTCGTTATTGTATAAAGGGGATCAAATATGTAAGAGGAACAAAAGAAGAGGCATTTTGGGCAAGTCTTTAAGCAAGGAAATCAAGGTGGGTACATGTTTATAATAGAATAAATGAGCCACAATTGCTTTTCCAAATTAAGAAAATAAAATGATTTCAATTACTTCATAAGTGGTGCATTTACTACTCTTTGAATGATTTGAAAAATCTTTATATGTTTGGTATATGAATTTTGTTGATGAATTCAAAATAAAGAAGGAAATGCTTTGAAATATTTTATGTTGTGCCTAAAAACATGTCATGGCATTTTGTAGGAATGAAAAGATGTGAAAGCATGAAAGTATGAGCATATGATAAAATGATTTGAGCATGGTTATGTGTTTTTGTTTAGGTGAGAATGGAATCATTTTGTTCGTCACGTGCACGTTGACAAGAGCCTTCTCTTAGCTGCCTGCTTGTGCATATGACCTCCGAAATTGGACTCATTCTGTTCATAGGGTAAACTTCAATTTCTCCATTCTATTTCTATGGAACCCTCGAGCTATTTGTTTGTGCATTGCATCTTTGAATTGCCAAGTTTGTTGCATAATTTGAGTGTTCTATAGTGATGGTTAAATGTATCTGCTATGTTGATGTGAGGATATTTTAACTGAGTTTTGAACAAAAATTGGTGAATTTGACTGGGAATTTGAGAACAAAGCGTTTTATAAATTTACTATTTCTTTTATAAGATAAATGAACATTTCAACAATTTTGCTTATTCTTTGTTATAAATTTGTTACCCACGAGGTTTCAAGCTCACCCCCCTTTTATCCAATCTTCAAGTGATAGCTTAGAGACCAAATGATCAAAAGCCTAAGGGCATTTCTCCAAATTTGCTTATTTTGTAGTTTGAGTTGATCCTGGAAAAGCAAGAAGTTTGTTTGTTCAAGGACCTTTTGTAATTTGAGATTTTGAGACGATGATGTAATGTGGCTTAGAATGCCATTAAATATTTGTAAAACTTTATTCTTTTGATGTTAATGACAAGTGAATGGTGCATCGATTATGTGAGTTTAAATTAGATATACTTGAAGAATAAATCAACTTGAGTTGATGATTTGGGAACATAAATCGTTGATATATATATATAGGAATTATGACTGATCAGATGTAGTTGAAGGTGATGAGACAAATGAGTTGAGATTTGAGAGTTTAATGAAATCATTTTGGAAGCTAAATGGTTATGCTCAGGGCATTCCAAGTTTGCACGATGGAAAATTTCAAGTCTTCCATAAGGGAAAAATTCATGTTCTGACTTTATTGCAAAAATCTTGATTAATCTAGGATGAATTTGACAATTTTTCTTCATGGCATTGTAGCTTGTCTTTCTAATTTTTCAATGCTATAAAGTATGAAATTTTTAGATATTGGAGTCAAAAGTTATGTTCCTTATAAGTGGAGATACTCAGGAGTATATGATGTATCATCTGGTGATGACGTATCACCTAATGATAACGTATCATCTAGTGATGACATGTCATCTAGTGAGGACGCATTATCTAGTGAGGACGTATCGTTCGGTAAAGACGTATTGTCTGGTGATGACGTATCATCTAGTGAGGACATTTCGTCTAGTGAGGATGTATCATCTGATGAGGATGCTTCATCTAGTAAGGACGTATCATCTGGTGAGGATGCTTCGTCTGGTGAAGACGCTTCATTTATTGAGGACGCTTCATCTGATGATGACGTATCGTCTGTTAACGTCATATCATCTGGTGCATTGTTCATCTGATCCTATAGTTTGGTCACATTTTTGACTTTTTAGATGATCGTATTAGTCTTTTAGGTCTTCATTAAGTTATAGATCTTGAAGTTCTCTTTCGAACTATCTAAAGAGCACCTCAATCTGAGTTCTCTAGAGAAAGTTATGATCATTTTTCCAATTCGTCTAACCCTTCATCTGGGTTCATCTGATACTATTGTCTGATCCCACTTTTGACCCTGCAGATGATAGAATTTGTCTTCAAGGTCTCATGAAGGTTCTAGATCTTGAAGTCCCCTTTGGAGCCATATAAAGAACTACTTAATCTGATATATCTAGAGAAAACTATGCCAATTGCAAGATATCTTCTGTGTACTGTTCTTAGCCTTCTGTTGGTCATTGTTCATGATGTATTATCTGGTCCAATTCTGACCCTTTAGATGACAAAATCTCACTTCAATGTCTGCATGAAAGTTGTAGATATTGAAGTCCTCTTTCGAACCCTTTAAGAATGACCTTGATTTGATATCCTTGGAGCAAGCTATGTCATTGTCCCGAGCCAGGTTCATTATGATTGAGGACGGAACCTTGTTTGATTCCTTCGGCCCAATCTTTGTTGTCCGACCTCTAAACGAAGTGATCCTTCATACAATAGATTCCTCACACATTGTGCTATCTCTCCTTAAAAATTGATAGCATTCTGAATGGATTGAGAAAAAGTTTTGATTGAAGGAAAGTGAAGGAATCTGTTGGAATAGTATAAACCGGTGTTATTTTACTGAACATGCTTTGACATTTTGAATATATCTGGATCTGTAGGGTTCCAACTGAGATGATTTTCAATGTGGAGTAAACTAGAGGCGTAGGTTTACAAATTATATGAAGAGGTTGAATTCTGATTCAACCTCTAAGATGTTCAATATCTAGATAGAAGTTGAGTATAGAATATTTACTTAAGTATAAGAATGATTCGAAAAATAGCCCCCCCTGACACTTACGGTATCAGAGAATGAAGATGAATAGAGGATGAAAAATGAGGGTTAATTGGAATAATCATACATGGTAACAAGCACAATCACACGTTTTAGGACATCCTAGTTGGGTTTCAGAATCGAGGTCCAACAGGTAGATGGAAGAAAGTTCAAGTACTCCCTATCAACCCACTTCAGGAAGATACAGAGATCTAGCTTGGACTCATGCTGGTACGGTTTTCGATATGAAGATCCATACCATTTGCTTGTTTTGTAACAAGCATTTGAAAGGTGAAGGAATCACTCAATTGAAAAAGCATTTAGCTGGGGTTAAAGGAGATATGAAAGCATATAAAAAAGCAAATCATGATGTAAAGTGGTAGATGAAAACATTGTTTGAAGTACATTAATTTGAGAGAGATAGAAGGGAAAGATTGAATTTTGAAATTAATAGTGGAAGTTCATTTTCTAGTTTCAGTGGTCATTATGGAAATATTGAAGGTGGAACTGGTAGTGGTACTGGTACTGGTGGTGGTAGTGGTACTGGTAGTGTTCCATCTCAAGATCGTGAACAATCTGATGTGAGGAAGAGAAGAAGGTAGGTGACTAGTTTCTTTGCACTACCAACAACTCCTGGAGCCCAACCTTCAATTTGTAGTGCAATGCAATCAAGAGATGCGGCTCACAATGCCGATATGGCAGTAGCTAAATGGTAGTATGATATAGGTTCATCATTCAATGCTTCTCAATCTTATTATTATTAACCTATGATGGATGTAATAATCTCTTATGGTCCAGAATACAAAGGGTCATCGATTGATGACATAAGAGGTAAATTTTTGAGTTGTGCTATTTCTGAAATTAGAAATTATTTGGCTGCAAGAAGAGTGAGTTAGGGTGCTTATCGATGTTCAATTATGTGTGATGGTTGGATAAATAGGAGACAAGAGCCTATTATAAATTTTTTGGTTTATTCTTCAAACGACTCTATGTTTTTGAAATCTATTGATGCATCTGGCCTTATTAGAAATGTTAAGACTTTGTTTGAGATATTTGATGAAGTTGTGAATGAAGTATGGCCGGATAATATTGTTCAGTTTACTATTAACAATGATGCTACTTATAAAGCGGCAGGTAAAAGGTTTTAGAATACCTATAATTCATTTTTTTAACTCCTTGTGTTGCATATTGCGTTGACTTAATGTTGGAGAATATAAGAGATCATAGGTATTTTCCTGCTATTGATGAGACTATGCAGAAGGCTAAAAAGGTGATAAAATTTATTTATAATCGTGTATGGGTTTTGAATTTGATGAGAAGGGAATTTACCAATGGTAGGAAATGTATCGCTATGCTGAGACAAGATTTGCAACAAATTTCTTATCACTTCAATCTTTTATATGAAGAAGGAGTTAAGGCAAATGCTTACAAGTGATAAGTGGGTTGCATCTCAGCATACTAGGTCTAATGCTGGAGTGGAGGTTTGTAGTATTATATTAGAAGATAGAGAATTTTGGTCGCAAAGTCAATTTGTTATCCGAGTTTGTGAGTCTTTGGCTGATAGTGAAGAAAAGCTAACAATAGGTTATATTTTTGATACTATAAAGAGATAACGGAAACAATCAAGGCCAATCTGAAAATTTGACTTTCTTTATACACATCATATCTCTTAATCATTAATGAAAGAAGGGAAAGACAACTTTTTTCTCCATTGTTTACAGCTGGGGCATTTTTAAATCATAATGTATATTTTAGACTGAATCTTACAAAGCAAGCTGAAGTTAATAAATAAATGCTTTTAACAATTACAATAATTGTTTTTCTTGACGCGATGCAAGATCTTTTAAGCTCACAAATGGAGCTTTACAAGTTGTCTTATGGAGATTTTGGAATGTTGATTGCTATTCGACAAATAGGAAAACTTTCTTCAGGTATTAGTTATCTTTTATTTCTTATTTACTGAAAATTAATTATTACTTTATTTTGTTTATAACAATACTTTTATTATCTTATAACTTGCAGTTTGTTGATGGAATCAATTCAGAAATGGTGTTTTATAATTGAAAAGGTCTGCGATTTAAATTTTAAATCAATGTGTGAGTGCAATAGGTTGTGAACGAAACATGAGTAGATTTGAATTTATCCACTCCAAGAAAAGAAATAAATTGGAGCATAAAAGGTTGAATGACTTGATTTTTGTTCATTACAATTTAAAGCTTTTGGAAAGATATTGTATTTTCATTATTATCGTTATTAATTCCGATATAATTTCTTATAATTTTCGAATAATTAAATTTAATTATTTACTAGGAGTTTTAATAGCACAAGTAGTTCAACTGATCCAATTGTCATTGATAATATTGATCTTTTGGCGGATTGGGTTTCTGAAGAACCCAATTTAGTTAATGTAAATGATTTTAATTCGGAAGATAATCTTGGATAAGAAAGCATTAACATGCCATTTGGTGCATTAAATTTGAATGATAATGATGATGAAACTCCTCTCAATGATGAAGATTTTGTACCAAATGATCAATAGGGTCAGTGCAGTTTTAGCGGGTATCCTCCTATTAACGATTGAATTTCAAGTTTTTGTTTTTCCTCTCCTTTTAATTTTACTTGTATTTGATGTTATGTTAAATTCTATATATGTAATGTAACTGTAATGTTTTTGTTTTAGGTTTAATTTCTACTTAATTGTTTCTTCGTCATCAACTCTTTTTGTAAATTGTTTAAGGATATTTATTGTTCTTTTTATTGGATGTTTTGAATCTTTTGATGTAATATTATTTATTAAAATGATAAAATTATATTATTGTAAAATTTTAAATACTTTGTATTATTTTTAATTTTATATTTGTATGATAATGATTGTTTTTGTTTATATTAATTGTGGTTATTATTTATATGTGAAATATTTAAAAATTATTGTTATTTCATATTAATTATCATTATTATTTATTATTAAGATTTTTGAAAACATGATTGATGTAAACAGTAAATTAGTAAAGTATACAGTATAACTGTATAATATACCAATGAACTATTTTGAAAATTTTAAAAATCTTAAGAACTATTTTATAAATTTAAAAATTACCTAAAATAGTATGATCCAATACTAAGTTCGGTACGGTAGTCATAACTTTATCCGAAACGAGAGAAGGGGACTTGATATGATGTATACGTGTTTGTTGGATGTGTCTGAGAGTTGCCTGTATGAATGATAATGGAGGCATCAGTTGCGAGGCATTTGATGTTATGCGGGATGAAAACCAAGCAAGGGTTGCTCCCTCCTATAAATAAAAATCTTAATTGTAAAGAAAAAAACTATTTATGAACCATTATGAATAACATGTTCAGAAGAAAGAAAGGCAATTTGTGTTACACAGTCTGTACGAGGAGGTAGAAGTTATTCAATGTGGTATAAGTGATCATTTCTGTAAAGAAACAACATGAGGCCAAAACCATCATGTAATAGTAAAGGAAACCATGATGGGAAAGGTAGTGCTATAGCTTTGTAAATATGTAATTGAAGTTACGGGTTTAAACCGTTCTTATGTATGTAACTGTTTAAAATTTTAAGTTAGAGATTTATCTCTGGTAAAGAATTTATCCGACTTCAATTAGAATTAATCTGAATGTAACTTAAAGATTTTTTCTTATAATTGAGACTCTCCTAAAACATCTTTTAGTTGGTAAAAAAAAAAAACGGACTGTTTGATAAGTTGGGCTTTAGATGTAAGCACATCAGCGGATGACGAACATCCCCGTTCGTGCGGTTAGTATATTATACTTGATGAGCCAGCGCTAATTTCTTCCACGCTCGACTTTGTTACTTTCATGCGCCTTAGTTCCCTACTCCACCTTGGCCCAGCACAACTCTTCGGTCGCACTTTTTCCTCTCCGACCGCCTCCTACACAGCTCCCCTGCTCTCTCCGTCGCTTCTTAAACAATGCAAGTCCTTACTCCAAGCAAACCTCGCCCACCAACAAGCTTTGGTCCAAGGCCTCTTTACCCACGTCTCAATCTCTATCGTATCCACTTACATAGGTCTCAACTCACCCTCCAACGCATTGTCTCTTCTACAGCGTCTCCCTCCCTCTCCTCAGGCCGTATTCTGGTGGAACGCTCTCATCCGCCGAGCAGTTGCTCTCCGGCGTCTGGACCACTCTGTTTCTCTCTTTCGCAGGATGATGAGGTTTGGGTGGTCTCCGGATGAGTATACTTACCCTTTTGTTATTAAAGCTTGTGGGGAGATTCCGTTGCTTTGTTCTGGTGCTGCGCTTCACGCTGTTGTATGTAAAACTGGGTTTGAGTCCAATGTCTTCATTTGCAATGCGGTGGTGGCCATGTATGGACGATGCAGCATGTTGGGTCATGCTCGACAAATGTTTGATGGAATGACTGATAGTGGCGTTTGTGATTTGGTATCTTGGAATTCAATTGTCGCTTCTTATGTGCAAAGTGGGGATTCTCGAAGTGCATTAAGGTTGTTCAAAAGAATGTTTAAGATGAATGTTGCTGGTGCCTGGCCAGACGCTGTTAGTCTTGTGAATGTTCTCTGTGCTTGTGCTTCTATGGGAGGATTGTTGTATGGTAAGCAAGCACATGGTTTTGCGATAAGAAACGGGTTGTTTGAGGATATTTTCGTAGCTAATTCATTGGTGGATATGTATGCAAAGTGTGAAATGATGAATGAAGCTAACAAAGTTTTTGAGCGAATGGGAGAGAGGGATGTGGTTTCTTGGAATTCAATGGTTAATGGGTATTCCCAGAGTGGTAGGTTTGAGGACGCCCTTCATCTGTTTGAAAAGATGAGGGAGGAGAATATTCAGTTGGACGTAGTCTCGTGGAGTGCCGTAATTGCAGGTTATGCGCACAAGGGTCTAGGCTATGAAGCATTAGATGTGTTTAGGCAAATGCAGGTTGGTGGATTAATGCCAAATGAGATAACCCTCCTTTCACTTCTTTCTGCTTGTGCTTCGGTTGGAGCGTTGCAGCAGGGGAAGGAGACTCATTGTCACATCATAAAGCATATTTTGAACTTTGACGGGAATGATTGGAGGGATGATCTAACGCTCATCAACGCTCTGATTGACTTGTATGCGAAGTGTAAATGTATTGATGTGGCTCATGCCATGTTTGATTCTATTTTACCTAAAGATAGAGACGTGGTCACTTGGACTGCCATCATTGGTGGCTATGCCCAACATGGCGAAGCTAATGATGCATTGAAGCTCTTTTCTTGGATGCTTAAACAGGATAAGCCAGTGAAGCCTAATGCATATACCTTATCTTGTGCATTGGTGGCTTGTGCTCGGTTGTCTGCATTAAGATTTGGTAAACAAATTCATGCTTGTGTGTTTCGCAATTGGTGTGATACTGTTTTTATTGCTAACTGCCTTATAGATATGTATTCAAAATCTGGAGACATTGAAGCTGCTACACTGGTGTTTCATAACATGAAGCAGAGAAATGAAGTTTCTTGGACATCATTAATGACTGGTTATGGTATGCACGGCTATGGGGAAGAGACTCTTAAGGTTTTTGACCAGATGAGAGCAGTTGGTTTTGTGCCTGATGGTGTGACTTTCCTTGTTGTGCTTTATGCTTGCAACCATTGTGGAATGGTTGATCAGGGGATCAAGTACTTCAATGGAATGAGCAAGGACTTTGGGGTTATACCTGGGGAAGAACACTATGCTTGCATGGTTGACCTATTGAGTCGTTCTGGTCGCTTCAATGAAGCTATGAAGCTAATTGAAAGCATGCCGGTGGATCCAACGCCAATAGTGTGGGTGGCACTGCTTGGTGGTTGCAGGATACATGCAAATGTGGAACTTGGGGAATATGCTGCAAGTCGATTGTCAGAATTGAATTCTGAAAATGATGGATCTTTTACACTTCTGTCAAATATATATGCCAGTGCCAGGCGTTGGAAAGATGTAGCCAGGATCAGATCTTTGATGAAAGTTACAGGAGTTAGGAAGAGGCCTGGCTGCAGTTGGGTCCAAGGAAAGGAAGGCACCGCAAGCTTCTTTGTGGGGGACAGGACCCATCCACAGTCGGAACAAATATATGATATCCTGGCAGGCTTGATTCAACGGATTAAAGTCCTTGGATATGTTCCAGAGACCAGTTTTGCCCTTCATGATGTGGATGATGAAGAGAAAGGCGACCTTCTCTTTGAACATTCTGAGAAGTTGGCTCTCGCTTATGGCATCCTAATATCAGCTCCAGGGCTTCCCATCAGAATCACTAAGAATTTGCGTGTTTGTGGTGATTGCCATAGTGCTATAACTTACATATCAATGATAATTGACCATGAAATCATACTGAGGGATTCGAGCCGCTTCCATCATTTCAAGAAAGGAACGTGCTCCTGCAAAGGCTACTGGTGATAATACAACATGGCAATTTTGACACAAAAGTACGCATGGGAAGGGCTCTTATGCGGATTTCCATGAAATATACTGACGTAGACAGTCTTGTAATGTTATCAATATTAAGTTCCATTTGCTAAATTTGATCAATATGATTTTAGAAATCTTGGAAATAAAAAAATGAGACTTCTTTTAAAAGATGTTATGAAGTTAGTTCTTTCTCATTATACTTGTTCAGCAAGAGGCATGGTGAGGAGGACAAAAGACAGTTGATGGAAGCACAATCCAATTTTTCTAGTCTATTTCCTAATTGCTTTCTCGTTTCGGTGTTGCTGCTTTTGGCACAAATGCCCCAAACTGAGCAAGCCAACGAAGAGGTGAGCAGAAGATTGCTAGATATCCAACCAATCCCAAGTTGAATATTCGTTTTTTTTTCTCTCATTTACAATTGCAAATGTTTGAACAATCTGCAACTATATTCATCATAGATATTATAATTCCACTTTGACCCTAATCAGATACCCTCATTGATTTCTATGTCCTAACCTTAACTAGATAGATTTACACTTGGACAGGAACTGTGACAATCTCTTGTAAGGAAATGAAATGCCTTGTTTGGTAATCAGCTGATTGTATTAGCTGTTAGCTGATAGTTGATTCTATCAGCTGTTTTGACCAGTAGATTGCATTAGCTGTTTGTTAGAGATGTTTGATAAAATTAGCTGTTTAGTATTACCTGTTTATGGGTAAAATGACTTATGAGAACATGACTTAAAAAAAATTATAACAGTATGAATTTATATTTTAGATATTTAATTCTACAAAAATGAAATTTATAACTTTAATTAAAAATATAGAACATATAATAATAATAATAGTGATGATGATGATCAAATTTTTTTGATGTTTATCGATTAACAACTCCTTTTTAAGAAAATTTGTTTTATTATATTGGTAATTGTTTATAAGAAATATTTTTACCAATATTTTAAAAACATACAAGAAGTTTAAAGTAAATAAGTGGTTTAATAGTTAGATTAATACTTCTAATATATTTACAATAATAATATCAAAATGACATTATTTTAATTATAATCTATCCAAATTTGGGCTAAGAAAAAGTTTGATGAAAAAATTAGCTCTCATTCTGTCAACTTACATAAGATGCCAAAACTTATTCTAATAAAACCTACGAGAAAATAAATGTTTCTCCAAGAAAATTTAATCAGTAATTCATCCTACACAAAAAAAATAAAAAATTAACAAGTTGCTTTACTTATTGTTTCTCAGCTCAACTAGAAATGTACATCTATAGTGGGTCAATAAAGTGTAATGATGTGACATTTTGAACTCTAGCACTACCTGATCTACGGTGAAAAACAAGAAATGGGAGAATGCAAGGAAAGAGCAGGAAAAATGAGGGCATAAACGGCAAAGAAAACAAAAATATTAGCTGATTCATCAAAACGCTGCACTATCGAACTTATTCAATATCAGCTGATTGGTTTAAATAAGCCAATCGAAGCAGCTGATAACCAAACAATTCAAACAGCTTTTTTATAAAAACAATCAACTATTTTTTAGCTGATCAGCTAACACCCAAACACACCCAAAATATGTGAGCGTTTATGATATCACCCTACTCATTAGTTAAATTTTTTTTTTTTATGTATACGTAGAATCAAGTTGTGCAATGCTTTCATAAAATCCAAGTTTGGTTGATTATTCTTTAAAACGAGATAACATTTAAGGTTTTAAGCTGCGGAGTATAAGCACAATTGTGACCGTAATATTGTAATTGTAATTACTATAATTTATTGTAATTGTACCCATGTCACCCGTAATTGTCGTAATAGCTCGTAGATGCAACATAATCGAGCTTGAATGTAGGTACAGTATTTAGGAACCTGCTTCTCTATGTGCTATTACAATAATCAACCAGTAAAAATCCGCCGAAACGCGAGATTTGGAATGAATACTGTTGAAATATAAGTGGGACTTTGTCCCATATTGAAAGAATATATGATCTTGAATATGCATATAAGCTTAATAAATTACTTCTTTTAATGTTAATTAATTTTAAGATGAAACCGCGTTTAAACTTGTATTTATTCAGTTTATTTAGGCCAATTGCATAAAATTTAACAAATACCTGCCTAGAAATGAAAACAGAGTCTGCTGCTTTCACCGGACTCTACGTATGCACAAGTAGAAGAGGCATGCTCAGAATTGTGTAGAAAGTAGGAAGAGAAACCGGATATGGAAAAGACGAGACTTGACTTGGACGTGGTTGCCTACAAAATCCAGGTGTAAACTTGTGGAGAATGGAAAGTCACATAAGCGCTTGCAGACATTTCAGTTTCAGAATTTGGAAAAGAGCCTTTTGCTTTACAATCCTGAAAACAAGAAAGCGAAATCCCAACAACCAAATAGGTAGGCTCAAGGTACAGAGAACGTCTTCGACAACCATCGCTTCAAAGCTTCTTCTTTACTCTGTCAGGTCACACGCATGACCCTGCGACTGTCACTAATTTTAGACACGAAACCTGAAGAAAAGTTTAACAGTGCGTGCTATGTGCCAAATTGCCAACTCAAAAAGCTACTTGGGTTGTTTTTGAGGCCGAAAGCAAAGTCCAACTTGATTATGATTTTTGGTAGCTGAGAGTGAGACCTATTTATTCTCTTTGCATAGCCATGTCTTTGCAGTCACCTTGTAGAAACTTAATCGTAATCGATATAGTCTCTGTCAAGCTCTGAACTTTCCTAGCGTCAATTATTCAATCTCTTCGTGTCCAAGTGCATGTGTTCTTATATTTGTTCTTTCTTTCACAGGTTTGTTGATTTAGAATAAACTTTGTGAGAGTTTTTGTATGCCTGGCTCCCTGTATGCCATCTGCTGAGTTTCATCAGGGAACTGTTGACTTGGTGAATGGCGTGCGAGGAGCCATGCATGCTCCATAGTCTTTTACCAGGGAAAAAAAGGCTCTCCAGTGAGTCCGACAAATTCATATAATGTTATAATTATCCCAAGGTGGTTGATAAGTAGCCATGGAACAGGTGAATTTTAAACCCTGTTCTACCTTTGGAACATTTGAAACTTGTAGCTATAGATGCTGTGAACAGCAAATGGTCATGGTAGAGTGGAATCAATAGCCAAGTTTTGATATGCTTTACCTTAGTACTCTTATGCAGCTCCCAGCTCCCAGCTCCAATGAAATTAACCTAAAGATTCGGCCAAATCTCTGATATTTGGTTTTGCAGGTCTGACATCCTTAAAAACCAAAGATCTCAGAACACTCGTCAACTCTCAATCCTAAGAGTTAGTGCATCTTCCAGCACAATTTCTTTCCAGCCTAACACGCCATGGTTCTTGCTCTTGTTCAGAGCTTACAGGTTTGTTTTTCAGGTAGCACTTGCGACTTCATGTTTGAGAATAAAAATTGGAGCTATCAGGAGCATACATTGGAAAGAAGAAAAGATAAAGCTGGCTATACAGTTAACCAAGGAAAACCTGTCGCGAGATATGTGAACCTCTTTACAAGCTCTTTCCATTCGTTGTTTCATGTAAAATGACATTATAAATTCGCTATCCCAGTAGAAATCATACAGTGATTTGAAGTCTTCGTATAGTTTATGCGTTACACATAAAGGAAAACGGTTAAAACCTCAGTACTTGGTCCTGATCAATCTGTCAAACTTTTTGTTCTGTAAGAATTTTTACTTATCATGGACTATTACTATTTGGTTACAGAAGCACTAACGGTCAAAAAAAGGTAGAAGTGGAATTATCCCTGGAGGATGTACTCTTTTTTGAATTCTTTTGTCGCGATATGATCTTCATCGGATCAGAAAGAAATCCAGGTTGCTTTACCATGACATCTCTGATGTCAATTTCATTGTTCAATATCCTGACCACTTGTGACATTTGTGGACGGAGCTTGGCACTTTCTTGCACGCAAAGCAGGCCAACCTTCAAGAACCGAAGTGCTTCTTCTTCTGGGAAGTTCATACAAAGAATAGGGTCTACCATCTGCAAAAGATTGTTGCCATTGTAGAATTCCCATGCCTGCAAATTGTCACCAAGAAATGTTTCATTACTGTAACATTTTGAACAAAAATGAAGACTCTGCATTGGATCATTGTTTCAATATGGTACCTTCTGAACCAGGTAGTATTCTCCATGTTCTAAGTCGAAATCTACCGCTGATCTGCCACTAATAATCTCCAGCAATAGAACTCCAAAACCGTAGACATCTGCTTTTCTCGACAACCGCCCACTAAATGCATATTCTGGAGCCAGATATCCTCTTTTCCCACAAGCCATTGTCAAGAAAACTAGTTAGCTTTAAGCCTTTTAAGTACGGAAAGTGAGATGAAAACAATGAATCACTCACATTGTCCCTGCCACAAGGGTGCTAACATGAGAAGTATCATCTCTGAGCATCCTGGAAAGCCCAAAATCTGAAACTTTTGGACTGAAGTTCTGGTCAAGAAGTACGTTGCTTGCTTTAATGTCTCTGTGCAAGATACGAGGATGAACCTCCTCATGAAGATGGGCAACCGCACTAGCTACTCCCACAGAAATGGCCCGCCTTGCCTCCCAGCTGAATTTCGTCCTGTTTTCTTCTTTTCCTATTAATCAAGAACACGCAAACTTTCCTGACTTGTTCATCACTTCATCTAGCTAGTTCCATACTAAGAATCTGAGCATAAAAATTGTAGTTCAAGAACGAACGTAACTTAAAGGTTAAGATAGATCAAGTAGAAACATTACCAAGTAAGGTTTGATAAAGACTATTGTTTTCCAAGTACTCATAGACCAAGTATCTGTTGTTTCCATCTACACAACAACCTTGAAGGGAGACCAGATTCTCATGTTTGATGTTGGATAGTGCAGCTAATTCAGAGATGAATTCTCTCTCCCCGTGCATAGATTCGAGTTCCACTGAGAGAACCTTAACAGCCACGAACGAACCATCTAGAAGGCGGCCCTTAACAGCACAAAATCTAATGATTAAGGAAAGGAAAGAAACACAGAAAACCCAGAAAAGCAAAGTTGGTAGCTCATATTAGATATCAAAGAAAGTAAATTACCTTGTACACAGAACCAAAGCCACCTTCTCCGATCTTGTTGAACGATGAAAAATTCTGAGTTGCCACTCTCAGTTCGTTGCTAGAGAATATTCGTAAATACCCATGTTCTTGTTCACCTGGTTTTGTTGGACGTGTAAAAAGCATTATCATAAACAGTGGTACAAACAACAGACAGGGTTGGAAACTTTGGGATCATAAGTGCAGCATATCTCAAAAACATAGTTCCAGCAGACGTACTTGTACTGATGCTCGAGGCCAGTGATTTAGAGGAGAAGAAGCCAAAGCAACCAAGAGTGAACTTCATGTTATGGAGGAGTAGTCAAGCACAAATTGTCCACTTCCAATTGCAAAGATTGAAACCTTTAAGACTTATAAGGCAAGGACGAGAAGAAGAAGATCACATTGAATTTAGATGGCTCGAAGGAGGAATGGTCTGAACAAAGCATAATAACGTGCTGATGAGCAGCCTATTCATGGGTTTTGACTTTGCGTATTTTTGGAACAGGTTATGGCATGCTTTAGGCCATAGTTAATCAAAGTAGGATTAGTGTGAGTAGTTTTGTTTGGTTGTGCCTCAGGAGTCAGGACATCTTTCTGGTAGCATCCAAAACAATTTAAGTCAAATTTAAATCATAAATAAAGAATTTTGAATGGGGTGAGTTGAAGGTAAATTTGATCTTGAATGGGGTTAGTTGAAGGTAAATTTGACTGATTATTGTTATTAATTATTTGGTTTGAATATTCTAATAACATAATTTTTATTTACTATAAAATTTATAGTTGCTTATTTATATTTATGCAATAACTCATTGCTTTTCCATTTAACTTCAATGGACCATGAGTCGAATATTTGGAGTGTATGCAGAAGTATGTGGGTTGGACCACCTTGTTCCCGAAAGTGAAGGATGGCAGAAATAAAAATGTAATCTTATATTCATCTATTGTGTTTAACAAACATACATAGTAAGAACAAGTAAAAATAAATACTTGGAATTTGTGATAATTAATCAATACTAAACTTTGAAAATATGAAGTCTCTATCTACTCCATACTGAAAAATACGTGTCGCTTTCATCACTTGAAATAGCTATAGTTAAATTTGAAGAACCCTTTCTTCAAAAATGTAGAAAACAATTTTCTAAACTTTTCTCTTGTTTTATTTTTACGTACCAAAAACGAAAATGCAAGAGTATATCTATATACCACTCTTCTCTTTTGTTGGACCAATGGTGGTTTACAAAATAAATTCCTTTGTGTTTTGATAATAATAAAATGTATAGAATTGGTTAAGAAATTATTTCAGGTGATTTGGATTACAATTAAAGGATTAATACAATTTAAGATTGACATATCTACAAATCAAGAGATAGACAACTCATCACCAAAGTTCAAAGGATAAACAATGTGTAGAAGATGATTGCCGTGAAGATTATAATCAAAGATATGAATCCCAAAAAACAAAGATTGAAGCTTATCTACAATATGTCCATTGGAGCAAGCACGAGTCGACCAGAACAGTTTTAGTCGACTGATAATTATCAGTTTTGTAAAGTGGGGTTTAAACCAGTCGATCAAAATCTATTAAGTTGACTAAAAGAAAAGGACCAGTGAGCTGGATAATCATTCTAGTCGACCACAATCATTCCAGTCGACTAACATCACACCAGTCGACTGATCGAAGAGCAAAGATGAGTGTTTCAGCAAAAACGTTTGTTCCAGTCCACTATATGAAGTCAATTGATATTAAACGGGAAGAAAATCTTCCACAACGTCTATGAAGCAATCTTCAACGACTAATAGATGATCTACAACGTCTATATTGATCCAGAAGCCTGCAAATAAATAAAGGAACAATCAAGAGATCGATAACTACAGTCATAACAAAGTATACTGATTTTTAATCATCATTATGTAGTTCTCAAATTGCTTTTAGCTCATTCAATTATGTCTAGCTGTGCTGATCTTTATCAATTTTCAATCTCATTCATTATTATTGTGAGTTGAGTGATTAGAGAAAAATCACTAGGGTGGTTAGATTTGTGCTGGAAATCAAATCGGATTGTGAGGTGTTGCTTGAGCCAGAATTCAAGTGGTTGTAAAAGTTCGCACTGAACTAAAAAGTGTACAATATAGTGATTTGCCAAATCCTAAGTGGGAGCTTAGATAGAGGACGTAGGTCTTAGCACTGAACCTCTATAAAAACAGTGTTTGTGTTTCTTCCCTACTCTTTTCATTTGATTAATTTGATTATTTCGTGTGTATTAATTCCGTGTTTTTTGTAGAACTCTGCAAAAAAGTTTAAACGATTTATTCAACCCCCCTTCTAGATCACTTTCAAAATACTCTAAACGTTGGACCTGCCGAATTTTACATCAAAAGGTTGAGACACATGAAAATATTAGTTGCTCTTGATGATGTTAGTGATCCATTGCAGTTAGCATCATTAATTGGAGATCCATGTTGATTTGGTCCAGGAAGTAAGATCATCATAACTAGTAGAGATAAGCAAGTATTTGAAGGTAGCACCAAATACATATATGAGATGAAGCCCTTAACAAGTGACGAAGGTCTTCAACTTTTTAGTTGGAATGCTTTTAAGAGACTTTGTCCCTTGAATAACTACGTGGAGCTGTCAGATATAGTGGTTAGATATGCTCAAGGCAATCCTTTGGCTCTTAAAGTTTTGGGTTCCTATTTATGTGGAAAGAATAAGGAAGAGTGGCAAAGTGAAGTGAGTAAACTGTCAAAAATTCCTAAGAAGACCATTCAGAATATGTTGAAAGTAA
>JANZLF010000004.1:33411844-33427327 GCA_026546835.1 Erythroxylum foetidum
CTAACTTCTCACAATAAATTATTGCCTAGA
This sequence comes from Erythroxylum foetidum, assembly GCA_026546835.1. NCBI lineage: Eukaryota > Viridiplantae > Streptophyta > Magnoliopsida > Malpighiales > Erythroxylaceae > Erythroxylum > Erythroxylum foetidum. The sequence goes on from JANZLF010000004.1 coordinate 33,411,875, forward strand.
TTATATTATTCAGAAATTGGTGTTACAAGTAGTCAATGATATGCTAACACTTTGATAAAAGCATATAAAAAGAAAGTTTTAATTATAAAACTAGAGCAGAATATTTTAATGGTACAAATTGTGTTTCCTGCAATATCTTAGTCAATACTGGAACAAGTGGAAGTTACATTGATTATAATATAATACATAATTTGATAAGTTTTCAACTAAATGAACTCAATTTAGAGATAATGCTAGGAACTAGTTTCCTCGAACAAGTCTAACCTTATAAGATAACTCAATATGGAATACAAATATCCTATAATAACAATATAATATATATTCCAAGATAATGACTAATTCCACTAGTATTTTTATTCCAACAATTATAAAGATTATATAACATAATACTTTGCTACCTATAAAGATAATGAAATTGGTTCTTTTTTATGAAAAACAAGTTAATTTCCTTTACAATATCATGAAAGGTTTTTAAAAAATATAATATTATTAGATATATAAGATATATTTATCAAAAGGAATATCAACCCCACATATTAGTATGATACTTTTTAATAAAATGTAGACCATTTACTTTTATGATATTGAAACTGATATTCTTTTAGAAAATAATTTTCTCCAAATATTTCACAAAAAAAATTGTTTGATATTATTAAACAACAAGTACATTTCAAAACTCCTTGTGGTCATTGGATCATTGTTAATAAAATTAAAATTGCCTATGTTTGTTCCACACCAAGCTTATTTAAACCTCACACAACCCAACGTGGTGTAGGGTATAAAGAAAACTTGATCAAACACAATCACGAGAAGAAATAAAAGATTTTATCATATCTAAGTTACTAAAAAATTAAAGAGATTTGAAGAAAATTTTCATCTTATATTATCAATATTGAGGATTTCTTTCTTAGTGACAGGTATCCAGGAATTTTTCCACCGATTTTGGGAGGTTCTTCTCCAGTGTGTCTGCCGAAAAAGAAACCAATGTGCTGACAGATTGGCTAATCTTGCAGTTATCCTTCGACCGGGCCTCTACACTCTTCCGAAGTTGCCAGTTGGTATCCAGGAGCTTCTCCGCAAAGATGCAGACGGCGTATTGTATTCCAAAGCTTGATTTAGTTGTATTTTTCCTTGTAAAAAAACAAAATAAAAAATGAGACAAAATCCATTTTCTTCCCTTCATAAAGGGCATTTGGTCTCAATAATTTTCTGTAACTGGTTATAAAGGAAGATGATGGTGGTTGAGGGACTATTCTTATAGGCAATGGCTTTGAGCTTGTTCATCATTCATTTGCATATTTTTCTGAAAATCCAAAAGACCTTCTTCAGTCTCCACACAATCGACAAACATTGTAACCGTATAATATACATGTGAATGATTACGTACATGTTATGTGTTGACTTTGTATTGTATTTGTCATCTACCCTTCTATACATTGCCTTTGTTTTATTTTTATTGTGAATTGGCCGGCTTTTGTATTGCGCCAGCTTTATATATATATATAAATCAAATTAATAAATTAAAGGATTATTGATATTTTAAAGTTTGAAAGATTAGGAAAGAAAAGGTAAAATATGGGAGAAATAGGGAAATGATGGCTAAGGTTATAATTATTTCCACAATGATTAGAATTTGCAATTATTGAAGAAGAATCAATATGTCAAGTCTACTTAAAGGGGAAAAGTATCATTGCCAAGTAGAAAAGTGATCATATACAACCAAAAAAAAATAAAAATAAAAAATAAAAAAATTATTTGTGATCTTTTTCCGACTTTACGTTTTAGCGGGACTTTAATTACGTGTTAACGGTGAACATATATTCTTAAATTTACAAATACATCACTCTTTTTTCGGCCAGAACTGAGTTTAACGACTTATCTTTTCTTTTATTAAAATTTATTTATACTTTTAAATTATGGTAAATTATCCCTAAATTTTTATTTTTGGAAACATACTGTCAACTACAATTATGCAATGCTATCATTTGAAGGATGAGGGTGAACCAATTGTTTCTTTGTAATCATAAGGTCACAGATTCAAGTTACGAAAATAACTTTTTTTATAAAAATACAAAAGAAAAGTTGTATAGACCGTCTCTGGAGATTATGCCTTATTGATTTTTTCATCTAAATTAAGATATTTTTATAATGATATCGTTCAATAAAAAATTATTATATATTATGTAATAAATTTAATCTTTAAATTCACCTTATAGCCATATGGATTTCCAAATTTCAATTTGACATTCCAAGTTAGTTATCAACCCAATTTAAAAAAAAAACAACAAAAAAGGAAAAAATTATGAATTGTCTATTCAGAGAAGCATCTTTCATGCGCGGTTGCCCAACTGATTGAAACTGTACCGCCCACCTCACCTGCTACTAACATAAAAAACAAAGAAGTCGTGGAAAGGGTTATTTATTACAAATATATTATTAAAAGGCCACGCCAATTCTTTATAGTAGCAATAAATAAATATTTTAAATTGATTATTTTTTTAGTTTAATTTTTAATTTTTTGATAATTTTTATAAAATAAATAAATAAATAAATAAATTTTTATTTAACACTTTTTAATTAAAATTTTAATTATTCGATAAATAAACATAATTTTTTCAATTATATTTTAATTTTTTTAATTTTATTAAAGACAATTTTGCTAAATTTTGTAAACCTATTTAACTTTCCTTTTTTAAAACATTGATTTAAAGAAGCAAATAATTAAGAGAGTGCTTGTTTGGGGTAACCAGAAAAAAGATATAAGTATGAAATCAAAATTCATGTTTGGTATTAATAAAGTTAACATTTTGAATATCTCATTTTTAATAATATTTCATTTCTTCGGATTATGAGAGAAATATGATTTATTGTTGAGTATACTTCATTCTTATTTTTTTTACTATAAACATTCTTATTCTCATTTTTATAATTTTTTTTTTGAGAAAAACTTTTTTTTCATATCCTGTTTAAAGAAATATTATCATTAATATTGATATGTGTAATCATTCGTATGTCTATTCAAATCTTTTTTAAATAATTTGGGGAATCTTGGTATCCAAAAGGTCAATCAATTACTACTTCATCCTTTTATTAATTTTACAAGTTTTTAGCCCTTTGCAGTATGGTTCACAAGAAGAGGAGATAGGCCTCTTCCAAAGTTTTTCTTTTTCCAAATATGGTTGCATATACCTGAAACGGTGGGCCAAACTTGTTTTCTGAAATTGAGAGAAGATGGAAGAGAGCCACTGAAATGGAAGAAACAGATAAACCCCATAAACCCCTTGTGATGATTTTCTTTACCTAGGATTACGCCAGGAGCCACCTCTCTCTGTTTGTCCGCCTTTTTCTTTCTCTTCCTTGTTGGAAAACATATAAAAATTGAAACTTTAGCGGCAGCCATACAGGTGTCTCTCTGCTTATACTTCATTTCCTTCTCTCTTCTTCAAAAGGGCATTTGGAGAAGTCAGCTAAAAACATCAAAAACAGTTCATTGCTGTACAAGGTGAGGCAGGAAAGTTCTGGCCTTTGCCAGTTTGGGTCTTTGAAGAGTGCTCGTGAAAGTATGGGAAATCAAGAACAGCCTGAATCAGAGAAGGTTGGTGGAGGGGGTTGTAGCAACTCTGTTGATCCTCCAGCTCAAAGGGTGTGTTCTTTGTTTCTTCCCTTTGTCCTTCTTTGGCTGTTGTCTCCGCTACTCTTCTTTACGGTTTTCTTTCGATTCCCACAATAGTTTTAGCTTTTTGATTACACGGACATCATGATCGCACACTCTGCTGAGGTTTTATTCACCTTTTATTTATTTCTTCTTTCCTCCATTCCCCACTGTTGAGAGCAAAGAACTGGTTTTGATGTTTTGATTGATAAAAAGCCGTCTACACAATGCTGGAGATAAAAACAAGTTATTTAACTAGGCGATGCGCCTCACTTTTGAGTTTCACGGAATGTTTCTTATGAACAGAAGTATAGTGGAGATACTTCCGGCTTGGCTTTGTGATAAAACTCTTTTAAAATCTAATGACTGCATGCTTGCAAGTTTTCCAACGATTCTTCTGCATTTGAGGGCTATTGAATAGCAGATTACCTGAATTTGTAGAAAGTCATCCCCTCGCCAACTTTCTAAAGGCCTTCTGGTTAAACTTCATTACTCCTGCAAGTTTGCTGTTTTTCATAACCTCCAAAACAGCCGTTAATGGAAAACCTTTGGGGACTTATGAAGACCTGTTTATCGGCTAAATACATACAATTCATTTCATAAATTGTGCTGTCTTCATCATTTTTTCTGAAACTGAATTCAACATACCTTTGTGGCCACCTTATTTAATCCTCTGTACTTCAATATTTCTATCTCTATGAAAAGTGTGACACCAGCATCAAAAGTTCTGCCTATTGTTTTGACTCAGGTTTATTCATTGTTACATTCAGAACCGATTTATTTTGCAATCTGACTGTCAGTTTTGTTAATTTCGCCTTCTTGTTTCTTGTTAGCTACTCAAGTTAGTTGTATTTGCAAATTTCCAAAGGCTATATATTGTTTTGTAGTGGTTTATACCAATTACTCTTCTCTCTTTTTTTATGCTCCAGGTTGGGAGTTCAACTGAGATAATGGAGGAGATGCCAGAGGATACACCCCACAGGCGATCACACCTAGTTTTAGAAATTCCATCAAGAACTCTTGAGGATTCCAGGGATGATTTTGCAATGATAAACATGCCTCCAACACCAAGTCGCACTCCGAAAAGAGTGAACTTTTCCCCAATGCAAAGCCCAGGATTTGTAAAACTGAACAAGTCCCCAGATCGTCCATCATCAAGTAGATCAAGCATAAAGACTTTAATTCCAAGGTTAAGTTTCAAATTTCGCAATACTACTTCGGATATTGAGAAGGCTGCTATCCTAGCCCTTGGGGGTTCATCAACATTGAGAAGGGATAAACCGTTTATGTCTAGAACTCTGTCTCTCTCCAAATTTTTTACACTTAAGATGAAAAAACCATCATCTTTGCCTGTTACTCCTATTGCACACTCAAATCCGGAATCTACACATGGAGGAAACCCAATTAATCCAGTAAGTTCTGCTGCGAGGATCTCCATTTTGAAAAATATTTTTGTCTCTTGCAGCTAAGATGATCTTATCACTTATGAGTTGTCCAAATATTCTTGATGAGCTTCATTGCAATGTAAATTTTATTCATATTGCAACTTGTCGTATAAAATAAATGAAGCTGGTAATATGGAACAGCCTAAAAGGAAAATCAATATAGGACCATTTACAAGACACCTGCCACTCTTTCTGTATTTAAGATTCCTTGTGTTGAAAAAAGGCATACATCTCAAATTTATTTTTGTAACTAGCTGAATAATTTTGTATTTTTCATGCATAATGTGGCCGCAGCAGTCTGCCACCATTTGATGGTTTGAAACTCTCTTTTTACAGAAAGGAGAAGCCCAGCGACCCATTCATCGATCACTGTCTGTTCCTGTGATGAGCAAAGAGGGAAGCATAAAGAACTTGGATTCGTTCAGTGGCAAATTTCGCGTCGTTCCAGCTACACCACGGGTAACTCCTGTCACGGGAATGGCAACTACGCCTACTAGGGGTGATACTGGTAAATATGTTCTCATATTGATACTCTTTCTATCTATTGTGTACATTTCCCTTTTCCAGACCCCTTTCCCTCTTTCAAGAGATGAAAATGAAAGAGTGAAAAGGGAACAGGGATGTGAAGAATTTGATCTAGATAATTTCTAGCATTGTGTTAACTTGCCTTTTAATCTTTATTTCTTGTGGAAAAAATAATTAATTGAACTGGTTAAGAGGGGCCTTGATCAACTGAGTTGGTATTATCATATTGAGCTTGCAAGGAATTGCCCACTGATAAATGAATGCTACCTATGAAATTTTAATCTGAATGCTACCTATGAAATTTTAATCTGTATGATGTAGAACTTTATGCTGAAGTATATACATGCTGGAATTAACAATTTAGTTACTATAGACTAGAAAGTGGTTGTCTACTTAGTTTTTGCCTGCAGCTTTCTTTTTATTTTGTTACTTGTGATAACCAACCTTTGCCTTATCTTAGCCTTGTGGTTCAGATGAGAACAATGATGGTGGTGAAGACATCCCTGAAGAAGAGGCTGTATGCAGGATCTGCTTGGTTGAACTGGGGGAAGGGGGTGACACCCTCAAGATGGAATGCAGTTGCAAAGGGGAACTTGCATTAGCACATGAAGAATGTGCCATAAAATGGTTTAGCATTAAAGGTAACAAAACATGTGATGTGTGCAAGCAAGATGTTAAGAACCTTCCAGTTACCCTTTTACGAGTTCAAAATACTCAGGCCCTCAATTCTCGAGGAAGCGCTGCTCGCAATGTGTTGGGACCTGCTCAGTATAGGTAATTGGAGCTATTCTCATCTGCATTCTGTGTTTTTAAATGCCTTCTGTGTTTTCTTTTTCCTTTTCCTTTCTATAAAATCTCCATCTTATATAGGAGAGCAGAAAATAAAATGTTAATGATCTCTGTTACTATTGCAGTTGGTCTATAATTATATCTTTCCAACTGTATCGCAGTATTTTAATTCCAATAGTTACGAGAAGCTATCTAAACGCTGATTTGCCCTTTTCTTCCCTTTGTTTTGGGCCTACACTTCATTTTGTAATAAAAGATGACAATGTCCTGTGATTCAACTTATTGCATATTCAATTTCTCTTTTTTCTTTTCTTAAGATTTGGGATCATCCTGTTAGATTGTTTTAGCTTGCACAAAATTTGGCAGGGTCTGGCAGGACGTTCCTATTCTGGTGATTGTCAGCATGCTTGCTTACTTTTGTTTTCTTGAGCAACTTCTGGTAAGTCTGCAACTTGTGAATTTTTCTGTTCAAGGTCACCAAAGATCTGAATTTGACATGCACGCAGATTAGCAAATTGGGTTCTGGTGCAATCGCCATTTCCCTCCCCTTTTCATGTATATTAGGCATTCTTGCATCCATGACGTCAACAACAATGGGTGAGGATCCTCTACTTAGTTGAAATGCTTTTGTAATCAGATGTCACATGATCTAACCAGTTCTGCTGAAATTTGTGCTTAGTTAGGAGACGCCATGTGTGGGTATATGCTACTGTTCAATTTGGATTAGTAGTCCTATCTGCTCATCTTTTCTACAAGTTGGTAAGTATTATTAACTGTTTAGATTAGACTCAACTACTTATGTTAATTTGATCGGGTGCTTCAGTTGTCTTATGGAAGGGTAGAGTGTAGAGTTTCCTGATAACTTACCCTGAAGAATTGTTCACTGGTTGTGATTGGACAACTTATCGAATAATTGCATATTGTGCACACTGATGTTTGCAATTTCTCCTTGCATTCTTCAGTTACACCTGCAAGCCGTCTTATCTGTTATACTTGCATCATTCACTGGGTTTGGGGTTACAATGTGTGGAAGTTCTGCCATAGCTGAGATACTTAGCTGGAGGAGAAGATGGCTTACCGTATCACAAGAACGACGCGCTTCTCGAAATGTGACTCGTTCAGATCAACCACTTGCAACTATTCCTCAACCTGTTAGCGATTCTACTCACCAAGAAACTGAAACTGCAGGTTCTGAAACTGTGCATGGTAATTGAATCTGCATCGTCATGCATTAATGGGCAGTCTGCAGATCACATAAAAAATAGATGTTTTCTTTTTCCTGTATGGGATGGTTGTAGTAGTTAAATGGCTGTTTCCAGTTATATGTCTGTAGACTCGTATTATTTAGTATATGTAATATAAAAATTCTGGTTTAATAGCCGGCAGTTAGTTCCTCAGGTGAATTTACAGGGGAAACATCGATGGCACATCAATATCTTGTATGGTGAAATCTTTTGCAAGTGTTTTGTGATTGCTACAATCACGCGTTATGATAATGTAGGATGGAATTTACGGTACAAGTCATCCTTTTGGGACAAATTAGTTTTGAAGTTTCAAGGAAGTTAACAAGAACCTCATTTCAGATTTAGGTCTGCTGATCAGACAAAGTGTACATAAAAAACAAGAAAACTGAATCGTCAATTCACTTTCGGTCCAAATCCCATATAATGGGAGCAAGGCATGTCCAAAAATTATACGACGGGAGCAAGGCAAATATGAGCTCCATCTGGTTATCACCTATAGCTGTGACTTTTTCACCATAATAGCTCAGGGATATCCCACCAGAAACTACGTAGCAATGGAACATTGCCTACAACATCAAATTACTACACAAACGCACCTCATAAAACTACAAATCCGGAAGAGGCAACTTGCAATTATTTCTGTCGGTAATTAAATATGTGTATACATCCTAGCAATAACTGTTTTGTACTTACAAAAGTGGGTTCAGGCCCTTTCAAGCTCCCGGTGCCATCAATGGCTTTTCATCCCTCAATATACAATGGAACCACCTTTTTAAGCTACCTGCTAATAAACAGTTAAGGCTCTCTTGGTCCCACTTCTGAGAAACAACTTGGTGAAAGATGAACAACCATACTACCAAATTGAAATATAAAACCATAAAAAAAGAGTAGGCTTGCCCTCACTTCTGATGACATTCCTTAAATTAACTATTCATAGTTTTGGCATTGCCAATCTTGCTCGTTAATAGTGCCTTATCCTTCAAACTGTTACTTAAACAGGTTTCAGAGTTGCCTGACTGTTCTGCTGCTCCAGGCCTCATCCAGATTTTTATGTGGCCCTCCCTGCACACTGTAAGAACAGATTCCTGGGTAAATACCAAGCCAGAAAGGGGTTCTGTGTGAACACGATGAGCAACTAGTGGAGAAAGCTTGGGAACATCTCTCATGCTTGGTGCAGGTTGCAGAGTGCCAACAGGGACAACATTGTCCCAGTGAGAAGAGTGACTTCCAGCGTTGAAAGTGGGAGATCCACCAGGAGGGCATCGGCGTAATGGCACAACAAGTTCATCCATTTCCAGGTCCCACAGAAGGAATTGTGTATCCTGTTCACAAACACATCAAGTTTAACACTGATCGTTGAGGCTTTAAAAGGGCAGGATTAAAAGAACTACAAGACTCAGAGCAAACAGGTTACGAGATAAGAGTTGCCTAGTTGACCTTATTCCAACTCCAACCACTTCACTCCTTTCCACTTACAGGCAATAATATAGATCTTCTTATCCTACCATGTAGTGGCCCCATGCCCATGCTATTACATGTTCAATTATGTCCAATCTCTGATCGCTAAAGTCTCTGACGCTTGCAAAATATCATAAAAATGCTAAGATGCTTTCTACCGTAATGTTAATAATTAAGGCACAGTTCTCCCACAGAAAAAATCCATAATTGCAGAGTTCAACCTCGATGGCAAGTTAACAATTCAGCAGTAATATTTATCACCCAAATTAAGTACCTGACCAACAGAACCAAACCGATACATGACACTCTCGCCTGTGCCATCTGAGTTTGGTGACGACCAATAAGAATCAAATGCCACTCCACTGACCTGCCAGCACCACCATATAGCAACTAAGTAAAGTGCCAAATTAATGTCTGACAAACAATCAATTATTCCATTGTTTAATGAGAATCTTACCCACGAGTTATGCCCCTCACCCCATGCCACAACCTTCCGATCTTCCATACTCCACACTTGAACTAAATCATCTTCACCTCCAGCCAAAATGTACTTCCCGTCCATGCTGACAGAAAAAAATTGCATACAAATTTCAACAAGGGAATGGCAAAACTAGGGGAGAAGTTAAAACAAGAAGAACAAATTAATATAATCTAGGTCATCCTCCAAAATGCAACAAGCTTGGACCATAATTTCTAACATAGTACCAGAAGCAAGTTTCTATCAATGACATGACTTGAAAATCAGTTCAGTCATTCACCTCCAAGCACAACATAGGAGAGCACCGTAATAACTTTTACCACCACAGATAAGTTGCTCTTTTGAATAGTCAAAAACTCGTAAATACCCTGTGCTCAGTGAAACTTGTGCCAATAAGGTTCTCAACAAATTTAGAGAAAACAGATGTGAAAGGTTGACTGCAAGTGAAGAAGATGAAGGTTTTACCATCTCTTCCAACAGTAGCTAAGTAGGTCCCATCAGTTGAGAATGCAATGCTATTAATTGAACCTAGGCAAACATGCCATCTGGCAATTGGGTTACTCTGCATATAGTTTTTAACAAATAACACATCGAATGATAATCAGCAAATTTTGTTTAGATATTCTTCTGATACTAAGGGAATACTACACAAGCAATTCTTATGATAATGTATTTATGAGGTTAAAAGGGGATAAATTTAAAAAACATTCATACAAATGGCGCTCTCCTAATAAAGCCATACAGAAAGCACCAAAGCCTTGTCATTGATGTAGATAATGGCAGATATATTGATTCATGAAATTAGCATCTCTCCTACACTAGAATATAGATAGCATGACAATTTTCTGTAGAATATAAACTAGATATAACATCAAGGACAAGGAGGATCTAAGAAAGTTTGATTAAAATAGACTCAAATATATATATAGGGAGAGAGAGACAGAAGTTGGCCAGAAACTAATGAATACAGAGCCACAAGGGAAGGACCAGTTTAAAAGAGCAGAAATTAAATATCTAAGCATTCTGTTCAGAAACGTCACTTCAAATAGTTTGATCAAGAAACTGATCCTCAAAAATAGAGGCACCTCAGAAAGACACAGATCATAATCATCCTTGGGCTGCCACATCAGGGCAAGCTACTGTTCTTGCATATAAGCATTTATATATCCTTGGAATTTTGCTTCAATATCCCTTGGCAACAATCAATTTAAAGAATTTCTTGCAGTCACAAAAGTAATGTAAAAGTATCTAAATAAGTGGTAGTCTAGATGCTACATAGTTAAATGTACATGTATAAGAAGATTGTTACTTCTGTGGATTTAAAATACCAATTGCTGAATTCTATGTTTGAAACAAGAAACATTTAACTAATAAGAACAAAAAAAAAAAGATTTTAACTACTACAAGAATCAAGTGTTTACCTTATTATGACGAGCATGTGAAACAGAGAATTGAGTTGGATCTTTTATAACAGGAAATGAAGAATCACCTGCTGCGTCCTTGTTCTAGAGGAAGAATACACGAACTAATCAGATAGACTAAATATGACAAGCAGAAACATGAAATGAAAAGAATTTGCAACAAACAATCATTCCCATCAAGCTTGCCTTTTCGTACACATACAAATTCCCATCAGCATGAGCAACAACAAAAGAGCCATCACTCCCAGGTACCCATGCAACACTAGTGCAACGACTGTTACAAAAGCAGCATTAATGTAACCACTTTTCGAATAAATGATTTCTAGATCACGAAATTTAATCCAACCACTAGTTGTTACAGAATTCATAAATGACTGCAGTATGTTTAACAAACTTGCTATGAGTTATTAAGTTGACTTTGCCCCTAAAACTCCCAAACTGATGAAAAAGGAAAGGGCGAAAATGCATAACAATACTCTGGCTTTTGTAGAATTTTATAGCCAAAGATGTAATGTTTTATGTGCATATAGAAAATGGGTGGTTAGTTTTTTAAACACAATGAATAACTGAAAATTATAGGCTCTAGGATGCATATCACTGGCAGTAAACAGAGGTTTAAAAGAACCATGCTGAAGAAGCTAGTTAAGGTTCTCAGAGAACCAAATGAAGAACTGAAAGATCTGAAAAATCCCAGGAAAAGATACAAAAGACAACTATTAAACAAAAAGATTTTTTGTGCCCCATTTTATTGCCTAACCATCCTTGAAAATGCTGTCAGAAACTTCAGAATGTTAAAGCAATTACAGATCACGCTTAAAAGGGGACTGATAAATGTGATCAACACATTTATCCCAATAAGTTGGCACGATACTTAGTTACTTTCCACTGAAGAGCTCAGATTAGTTTTCTTATACCTTTCTCTTTGATGCCACAAAAATATATAGGCCTTTTCTCGTCTTCTAGATGAACAATAGAGGTCCACAGATTGATTTCTCAATGCCTAAATGAGATCCGTAGACACATTTGTAGATGCGCCAAATGCACATATCCTACTTTAATATTAATTATACTTACTCTCTACGAAGAACCACTAAGAGTAAGCACTTCTTTCCATATGGTTTAAGCAGTAGGAGTCCAGCGAAATATTATTTACAGTATACATTAGGTACTTTCTCTAAAGTACGTTAAATCGTCAAACTAGTTTTATACATCAGTACATAAGCACCTACTACATTAAATGACTAGATCATCACTTTAAAGAAGAGAAATCATATAAATATTAGCAGAATGGATTGCAGGAAAATACAAGGAAGCTACAAGAGCAAGGTAATTCTTGCCTGTTATTAACAGAACCATCCTTATTATAGTGCTGGGCTCCTACAAGCTTCTTTCCAACATCCTGTAATTGTTGTCTCAATGACACTGAGTATACTATAATCGCAAAAAGATGACCAATAACATCAGAAAGTCTACTTCCTGTGGAAAAGATACAGAAATTCAAACTTTTGAAGTACTCACCATCACCCGAGCTTAACCCAATAATCAAATCATGTCCATCCTTGGAGTCTTCATCGAAGGCATGACACACAGGATTTGAATTACTAAAATGGATAGATTTTATTGGGTCCTGTGCAGAACAATAAAGGTCTCAAGTAGCGGCCGATTGTTTCTAGCTGATAAACAAAAATGAGATATTTACTAAAAATACCTTATCATGAGAGTTTAGATCACTTATAAATATCACATCACCAACATTGAAGATCAAGTAAGTCCCCTTTCCATCAAAGTTTGTATTTATTATTGAATTATTTGAACTTGAAGCTCCAAGTGATCCAATTCTACTAGTTCCACTGACACTTTTACTCCCACCATTCCCTCCAACAAAGCTAAGTGCCCGATTTCCATTGCCAGTGCCCAGCAACCGAGCTGCAGCTGACCTTACTCCACTGGTAGCACTGAAACTTGAAGCCGGAGCAGTAGGGGTTGTAGGGGCTGGTTTGTCCTTGAGATTAGCTATAGTTACCTGAAATCAAATTTTGCCACACATTTGGTATCAGAAACACATATATAAACCGATAAATTCAATAGACCTACATTTGGATTCAAATTTCTACTAGCAATCACTTTAAAACTCAATTTCTATCGTTTACATTATGGAGATACTGAAACTGAAGAAAAAAGATAAAAGCCGTAAATGGCACCCACCAATTTGCAGACCCTGTCTATTAATAAAGCTGTAACAAACTAATGAACTAACAATGTATGATTGACATTAACAAGGAAAAAACTAGACCTTCCAAAGAAATTAAAAAAAAAGAGTCCTTCACAAAGTTCTCGCTAAGAACAAGAGAGAAGAGGCGATAAAAAAGATAAAACGACATTTCAACATATGGGCACTGACCTAATCGCCAAAAATCACAAGCCGGTCCAGTAAAACAAGAAAAGAAGAAAACTTGAAGAAATGGGTAGTAGTAAATCAATCGTAGAGAATGAATGAAGCACCTGAGTGACGGTTTTGCCGTGAGGGTAGTGAAGAAGACCAGAAGGATGAGTCTTCTCGTAATGAAGCTTATACCTTCCCTGCGGAGTTTTAAAATAGGTCTTGAGTCCCGGCGATTGGGTGGTCGCCAACGAAGACGAAGGTGAAATCATGCCGTTAGTTGTGTTGATCATGGTGAGAGTAATTTCTTCCTACAATACACATCTGATCATGACACTTGGGAACTCTCCTCCTGAAAAGTTCTTCTCTATATAGAATCAGGTGCATATGTATGCATGCGTAGAAAAGGTAAGCTTTTGGTTCTCTTTTGCTTTGTCTCTCTTTTACTTGTGATGATCTTCTTCTTCTTCAATGGAGGTTTTAGAAAACAGATCCTCTAGTTTGCGGCTATTTAAAAACGACAACGTCTGTGTGTGTTTTTAACTTAGTGAGGGTTTGACTTTGGGAAGGAACAGGTCAACATAATTGACGGTCGAGATCGGGAAGCTTATGATTGAGGCAGTGGATGTGGGGTTAGGACGGTGATGGGCCGACATTTGTTGTCTCTGATTATAATAAACAAGTTCGTGTTGAGGAATTATAACGTGCACCCAGGTGTATTTTAAACAGATCAGGTGTGGATCAGAGAGCATGTGCATTCCATTGCAGGATATTCTGGGCTGCGCAGTGGGCTCTCTGCTTTTGTATCTAAGAAGGATATCATGTTGGGCTCTTGATGGCCCAATAAAGAATAAAAATGAAAATTTCATTTTCCAATTTTTTTAAACATTTTAAAGAAGGAAAACATTAACTTCAAATTCACAAAATATATATAATAATTTATAAATTACGCATTCTTAATCAATTACTTAATAAATAATAACAACAACAACAATATTCAGTAAAAATTTTGCTGAGATGTAAGATCTGAAGAAGTTCAATAGTATACAACCTTATCCCTAATTAGTAGAGAAATATTTAATAAATTAGTGATATAAAATTAAATTATAAATTTAAACAAGTTAATATTAATAAATATATTTCTCAAACTTAAGTTCTCAACTTAAGGTCTCTTTACAATTCCCACTAATGGTTTTTGGAAGTACATGAAAGCTTACTTTTAGAATGTTAAAATATTTTTTAAAAATAATTCGTAGTGAAGAATGCCTATAGGTAAATAATTGTTGTGGATCTTAAGGCTTTCCTCTTTTGTTATAATCTCATAAATGGTACTTTTCAAATCAATATGATGAAAGAAATTCAAACATATTAGTGTAGTATGAGTCAATCAAATAAAAGTTACCTAAACATATAAAGAATATAATATTAACAAAAGCTAATAAAAATTAATTGTAATTACATTTTTATTTAAAATAATTTAACACCTTATGGAGACATGGGAAATTAGTTTGTTACATTTGTTACTGTTTTTAAAAGTATTCGCAGCCATTTATAGTACTTTCTAATCTTGCCATTATACATGTAAAGTACATATCAAATAAATAACACTACATAATATTTTAAGTTTGATCCATTCCTTTACCATTATATGGTGTTTATTTATTAGTTGGAACATGTGCATCAATATGTATACCATATATTTCTCCCATGAAATCCTACTAAATAAAATTATATTATTAAATCAATTATTTATATAAGATATAACAAAATAGTAATAGAATATATGAATATACTTGAAAATATGTAAAGTGTTTTGAATTTTATTGAATCTCAAGAGGTGTACTAGTAAAGGATGATGAAATAATAACTCTTTTTACAAGATGAATAACTTTACATAAAAATTTGCAAAAATAATTAACAATTGTTCAAGTCTAATGTTAAAAGCAATGTTTTAAAAACCGGACCGGTCATCAAACCGGTGACCTTACTGATTACCGGTTTGATCGGTTCAACCGGTTCAACTACCGGTCGAACCGGTGTGACGTAATAATTATGCAATAA
>JANZLF010000004.1:33553731-33568891 GCA_026546835.1 Erythroxylum foetidum
AATATAATCAAATTATTATTATTTACTTATATAAAATAAATCATAACTAAAATTGATAATCTTATTTATTCATCATCATCATCAATACCTAGTTGAAGCCCCACTGAGGTGCGAAGTCTAGGGTGATAATCTTATTTATTAAATTATTAATGATTTGTAATAAAATTAATAATTTATGTTCATATTAAATTGATTAATGTATTAGTTAATATTAATAAATTATTAATTTTTTATAAAATAATTTTTAATTTAATAATATGAAAATATGAAAATATTAAATAAAATTACATTATTAACAGTAAAAATGATTAAGTTAATTATTAATTATTCATAAAGCTTATTCATAAGGTATGAATGATAAATATATGTTCAAGGTTTATTCGAAAAGAGAGAGACAGATAATTTTACAAAAATACAAATGGACAACGAAGATCAGTAACTCCGTAAAGACTTATGCTTATGGAATAACGAATGGGTTCTGCATTCCATTTCCCAGCAAAATAGTGATTGGGGAAGTGTTAAGTAAGACAGTAAACAATGCTTGACAAGTGACATTCTCCATTTTATATGTTAATGTTTAAGAACAAATCATATGTTGTTTAATCCATTAACTTTGGACGATTTCAATGAATTATATGTCCAGTGAAAACAAGAACAACATGGTTTGAACAGTTTGGTTATTTATACAAAACACAATCATATATAATATAAGCCTAAATCACCCAATTTCCAATTCTTATAGAACGTGCTTGTGTTATTTAGTTAAAGTGAAAAAGACAAAGTATAAGATAGAAATGCATTTTTTTTAAAAATCAAAGGAGTTATAGAGAACACCGTCCTAATATAAATAATGATGAGACTTTACTAGCAATTAGAATCATCATAGAATCCTATGTACAGCAACACTCGTGGTCTTAAACTTGGCCAAGTTCAATTCTTATTAATAAACTCTACATTTATGTACGTTTGACATATCTGTAACATATGTCTTGCAAAGAACGAGAGAATTGTTTCAGGAAACAAGTTGGAAGTCCAAGAATGTAACCCTAACCCAGGTCTCAAAAAGAGCTTGTCGTGCCAAGTTCCAATAAAAAGGCAATACTCATTACCAAAAAGTTCATCTTACAACACAGCTTTTTCATCCAGGGGACTTCCTAGATTACAGCATTAGTGTTTCCCCAACATTTTTTTTTTCTCCTCTCCATACACAATCTCTATAAAAGAAAGCAACAAAAGGGTCATTGGAAAGTCAAAACTTTTATATATGACGCAGCAACGAGGGTGGTTTGGTGTTTCACAGTGCCTTACACTTGGAGGGTGTGCCCAAAAATAAGGGTCCTCTAAGAAACCCTAGTCAGAGTATGACTTCTCTTGGCTCCATGTTTCATGTCTTGGAAAGTTTTCACGGGGAGTCTCGAATTTGATTGCAAAAGTAAAAAAGAATGATCTGTTGTATATTAAAATTCATCTAATTTTAAATTAGTATTAAATAATTTAATTAGCGAACATAATTAACGTATTATTTATATATTCTTAAAATTTTATTTAATATATATTTTAAAAGTTAATAATTACCAAATTTGACCATTAAAAAAGCCACGTAATACAATCAGTAATCGGAATATTAGGGTCAACTCGATTTGACCTTTATTCTAATTAAGATTGGTTTGCAACGATTTAGACCATTTATAGCATTCACCTAACGTATACTAGGTAGGTGGAGGTAGTTAAAGAAAATAATCCAAAATGGCGTCTATTAATGAAGCTTCCCATATCGAAGCATTGGATCCACAGACATTCCCTGATAGTTCGCAAGTTATTACCAGAACTTTGAATATACTGTAAAACGACATGTAAGAAACTCGTGGGAAGTGTTTGAATGAATAACATTAACATATTGTCTGAATTTGGAGTTGAACATATGTTAATGCTTCATTTTTTAATTACAGAATTTGAGCAACTCCATAAAAACTTTTTTTCTGGGAGACTTGCTTCTTGTTTTCTACTCGACGCCCTCACTTGCCTGCAGGCTTTCAGTACTATATTGGAAGTTCTGAATATAAAACCTTATTGTCAAAGTTCCTCAAGTTGGTCATACCAATGGATGATCAAGTAGTTCAAAAGACAGCATATAAAATTCAACACTTCTTAATTTGCAAATCATAAAGTCTAATATCTAAAAATATCATCAGATTTCTTTATAAAATTTTGAAAAAATGTGACAACATTTAATTGGTTTTTACTGAACTTAGTGATTAAAAAATCTAATAAGTTCAACCGATTTAACCGTAAAAATCTTAATTTAATTTTTGTAAATTAATCAATTTTTATAAAACAAAATAAATTAATTAATTTTCATTTGACAAATTCTTTCAATTAAATTCTAAAATTTTCGATTGTTAAGGATGGTGTCCTTTAATTATATTTTAAAATTTTTAATTTTATTTAATCTTTAATCGATTTTATAATGATCTATCCGTTGAACTTTTTAAACTTAAACTCTCTTATTTTATTGGTTTAATTTTTAAAATACTGACTAAACTTATAATTAAGGTGCATGCAGAGGACAGTTGTTGGTCCACATTAATTTTTTAATAAAATTGTTAGCAAAAGGCTAGTACCTATATAACATTAGTCTTTAATAAATATCACACTAA
Source organism: Erythroxylum foetidum (assembly GCA_026546835.1). Classification (NCBI taxonomy): domain Eukaryota; kingdom Viridiplantae; phylum Streptophyta; class Magnoliopsida; order Malpighiales; family Erythroxylaceae; genus Erythroxylum; species Erythroxylum foetidum. Next base: position 33,556,389 of record JANZLF010000004.1, read on the forward strand.
AGGGGAGGATGAATCTTCTAGTTGAAATTGCCATGAGAAAGCAGATTAATATAAAAATAAAGATAATTTGACTTAAACCAAAAATAGAACTTTAAGGCCTAATGTTGAATAATCAAACATTGATTGACACCTGAAAAGTAAATTAAAAAACCTAATGGCTCAACTTGCATTCCGATGACCCATTATTGTATACTTTATCTTGAAATTATTGTTCTTTGGTATTAGGGTCGATTTCATGGAAGACCAATGACATGCTGCTTCATTTTTTATTTCTAGGAAATACCCACCAAGGTTGACAAGACAGCAGGATTAGTTTGACGATGAGTCAACCATGGAGAAGAAGAAGGAGAGAGTGAGAGAGAGCTCAGTCTTTCTGCCTTGTTGGATTTCAAAAAGGGCAGAGATCCAGATATACGATAAGAGAGTTCAGACAGGCGATAAAACAACAAGAGAAACGAAACAACAATAAAAACAACGAGAACATGCATGGACTAGGAGTTCTCTCATTGTTTAGTCATTTCAGACAACGTAACTGGCCCACTTTTCTCCGATGGACGGTCCCCACCTCTCGCTGACCATTCACAAGCCGTCCTTCTCTGCACACACCGATTCCCACCGAGCTCAGTCCGCTCCAACTCAGGTTTTGGTTACCTTTTTGGCTTGTTTTCACAATTTGATTACCACATCAATGAATGGGTGCGTGTAGTAAGCAGCAACCGGGGTTTTTAATGATTAGTAGCGTATTGGTCAAGTCCCATGGCTGAGCTCATTGAAGCGAACTTGGCTAGTTCTGGTGAGAAAAATGGACGATCAGACTCATTAGTCATGCCAAGGAAATCTCTTGTTAAACCGTTCTCAATGCGACTGGGATTATTTGGCTGTACTAGGTTGCATTGAGATGGCTCGTTTTGTTTTCCAGTATTTCGCATCACAAGTTGGTCGAGACTTATTGAAGTGCCCATCATTGCATCGACAGTACTGCTTCTTGGTGTTAAACTCTCTGCTTGTTTATTAACATTCTGAAGAACCTGTTGTAGCTCGTTGCTGCTAGAATTGAGAGCAGTGTTGAGATTTGGAGTCGAGGAAGAAGAAGAAGAAGAGCCCATAAGTCCATAATTGCTTCCAAAGAATGATTGGTTGCTTCTTGTCGAACCCATTTGGGCTGCTTTTTGGAGAAGTGCAGTAGCTGACATTGGTGCTGCTGGTTTTGACTGCTTATTTTGGTTATCGGAATAGAGAGTCGGCAGTAAATCCACTCTGCTATTCCCTTTATTACCACCTTCTTCTTTTAACGTCTGAGGCAATCCTGATAAGCTTAAATTCCCATAGTTGGTGGTGGATGATGAACCGTAGAGATTGGCCGATCCCATTTGTACCATCTCAGGCAAACCAGTATTAGAACTCGAAGACACGTAAAGATCAGAACTTGACATGAGACCAGCGGGATTAATATGCGAATTTGCCTGATTTACCCACAGTGACAATCCGGGCTTCTGTTGATCTGTGGTAAGTGAGTTTCCAGGAGCTCCTATGTCATTAAAATCTGGTCTAAAGCTTCCACCGAATTGGGAAATTGTCGAAACATCTTGTACCCCTCGGATAGGAAATCCAGGATGCAAGTTTACTGCATCATTACTGAAATTAAGATTTGCTACAGAACTGATTCTTGCACTTTCTTCAGCTAAAGCATCACAAAAGGCTCTGTGGGTGATAAAACTATCTTTCCTGTATGAATATACAATTGGAAACAAAGCTGAGATCCTGATGAACTAACTGCACAGATTATTACTCCTTCTAAGAACTATTAAATGAACTTGAGCATTAATTTCAATCCAAAAAGCCATGAAGACCTCTATGTCAGCATTTATTATCTCCTACTGCGAGCCAAGGATTGTAAAATCGAAAAGGATTTGGAATGAGAAAAGAACAAAGTTTATATACTAATATATACCTGGAAAATAAAGTCCCACAATCGCATTTATACTCTCGAGTCCCACAAGTCTTGGAGTGAGCTTTCCAATCTGATTGAACTGCATACTTCTTTGAGCACTTCTCACACTTCCACTTCTTCTCTCCATGTTTTCTGCTAAAGTGTTTCTTTATTCCGGTGAGGTCTCCGAGAGCTCTTGAAGGATCGTGGTGAACGCAGGTCTTTTCGGGACATATATAGACCTTCTTTCTAACCTCTTTGTTGGTTCTTTGCCGTAGCTTCCATGGAAGGTTGTGACCTCTTCGGTGAAGCTGCAAGTTTTGGTCTCTTTGAAACCCTTTGTTACATATTTCGCATATGAATCTGTTGGTAGCCATGAGAGTCTTTGGAGAGAGAGCAATAACCTCTGCATCTGGATCTGTTTAGTCATGGAAAAAAAACTAACAATTATGTTACTGTTGAATCAAAAATTAAGTGAAGTTACAGACTTGAGAGCTTCAAAAACAAAGAACTAAAGAAATGGGTACTAGGGTATCAAACAAAGGAAAGGAGAAAAGAAACATTGGTCTTACTGTTACCTGGTGTTCCTGGTAAGTTTCTCTTCTTCTTGGCAGCTGGATTAGAATTAGGTTTAGGGTTAGGGTTTGCATTCTGTTCTTGAGCAAACCCTGCTGGTAAAGAAGAAGGCATCGGAAAAGCATTCCCGGACATCATTTTGGCCTGAAAGGAGCCAAGTGAGCTGGTTTCACACTTACGGAACAAGGTTTCAGAAAGGAATAAAGACCGTACAAAAACAAAATAACAACAAGACTTTCTTCAGAAACAAACAGCTTGGTGTATCCAGATCCTGACTATACTATCTCATAGTAAATTCTGCGAAAAGACAAGAAAAAACACAGCTTAACCTTCAACCTAAGAACAACCCACTAAAAAATACACTCCAAAACTTCGGACTTTTCTTACAGAGATCTGGTTTTCTCTTTGTTTGGTTTCAAAGGAAAACACCAAAATCCATGATGGCTAAAAAGAATATCTCATCTTATTCTCTAACCCGTCTCTCCTCTTTATTCTCTACGGTCTCACTCACCCTCTTTTTTATCCTACTAGCATCATCAAGCTTGGTCATCCATTAGATTTGAATTAACCACTCCTCTCACACAAACACACGCACGCACATACACAGGCGATCAAAAAGTTATTTTGTATGGGATACTGTGCAGCTTTGTAACCGGAATGTGTAGGTTTGTGTATGTCTTTTGTACCCTTTCGACGTACTCAGTACATTAAACAAAACCATTAAAGAATGAAGGGATTAAAAAACACCAAGCTAACCTCTTGCATGTGTAACATAAGTAGGTAATTGACGATCTAGAAAGAAAGAGCTTCATCTGGAAAGTTACTTGCCTTTATAGCCATTTGATCAGGTGTTGAATGATTATACCATAATTAAAGTTAGACCCAATTTAGCATGCAGTAGCTGCAATAGTCAGAGGGGTAGCAGTGAGTCTGTGATGGAGAGTAAGAGGGAGAGAGAAGTTGATTACGTTTCCCGAGGCAATTGATAGGACCGTCCGTGATACACTGTCTTGAAGCTGAGTATGAATATGGGACCCAAACACTTTGGTCTGTGATTTGATTTCTGATTCTTTTCTTTATAATTACTACCATTGAAGAGTTTTTCCTGTGACCCTCCAATAATGCATTATGCATGTTATGAGATGCTTACCCCGATTAGGTAGTATAGCTCCGGCATGCCGGGTATGTGTGTGGTCATTTCCTTCGATTACAAAGGAATGGGGAAAAGGTAATTGTTGGACAGGAAACTCTGATCCCATTTTCCAGTGGAAATCCTCTTAACAGGGTTTTGTTGTTTTCACCATATTAATTCAGTATCCTCATAGAATCTTAGAACCAAGCTAGTACTTCACTAATTTCATGTTCTTATACAGTGGCCTGGATCTTGGAAAATCTTTAAATGGTGCACTTAACTAAGAATCTGCTAAAACTCATAATATCGACTTAGTCCTCAAGCATCATCTTGATTTCTACCCATTCATGGGGGACTAGCCAAAGCTTAAAAAATGCCATGTTTTTCTTTTTTCGTAGTAGCTTTGTTCACTCTTAACCATTTATTTTACTAATATATTTCCAGTTTCTTTAATTCTTTTGATAAAAAGGGATATTTTATCTAATCTTCTTAATAACAAGACATATACTTTGAATGCTTACCAGGTAAGTATATGTGGGAATCTATCCGTAAAATCATTATACAGGACCCTGCTGTACTTTCTTCCTCACGTGAATACCTAGCTATTGAAAAAGCTAAAAATCAGATTTACATATGTGCGGTACAGGTTTTTGGTACTGAGTCCTACCACCTTTGTCGGTTTTTTCGTATAATTAACTAAGCACATTTGCACCTTAATTTTCTTAATCCAGCTTGATTATATTCTGTATTAAATTAATTATGAAATAATTGACTTAAACCCTTCTTAATACCAAGCCCCTATACTTAGAATTAAAGGATTTATAAAACATGAGAAAATTAAGAATTCTCATCTAAGTACAATTTCTATGATTTCAATAACGAATTCTGATTATAGTAAATTGATTGTTTAGCTCTTGTTGTACGTAGCTACTGAGCTATCTAATTGGTCAAGTAAACTTTGATGATGAGCTAATCTCTAGTACTACTAAATTTATGGTAAGAACAACATATTTATGGACCCATTTCACATGTTGGAGGCAGCACTTTGACCTGAAAAAAAAAAAGAAAGAATCATATATAACACTGAAGACAACCCTCGAGATAAGTAGTTACTAGATATCTGTAAGACTCTCGATAGTAAATACTGATCATGGGAAGAAGGTTATTTCGGCCTACATATACATCATTCAATTATTGAACCGAAGAGAAGAGGCTTAGGAGCTTCGGTTTCATCGAGCATAAGCTATTCTTCTTTCTTCGAATAAATGATTAGGGTACCATCACTTCGCTCGCCTGAAAAATTGCTGAAACAAATAATTATTATAAAGTCATATCATCACGGCAGAGCTCAACCAATATTTCACGATATCAATCCATGGAGACGGCGATTACGTGAATGCTGAATAATATGCTTGCTTGCTTTCTGCACCTTGAAGCTGTTTACCAATACAGCACAAACAGAACTCAATTATGACAGCTAGCTCTTAACTAGCATGCATGTCCATTCTTAATGACATCAACTTATGAATTAATCTAGTCTTTATCACAATTTATGATTATTGTTGTCATCGTTCATCGACAAGCCACCGTCATAGGACTACCTTGTCTTCGAACTAATTAACATGATTCCTCCTCGTGCCAAGGAAAATGTCAATGGAAGATTTCTGCAATTATACATGTGGCATAATATAAGGATATAAGAATAGTACTCAGACAAGTTATAGTCGGCTGACATGATGCAATTGCCATCCTTTGCTGTCTGGTTTCAAATTCTGACCCACCTTTACTAAGAAATTAATATTGTAATTATGATATTAAATATTATCGTAAATTTATCATAATTATAGTGTAATTTATGATTACGATGTATAACCCGCAATTTATAATTTAAAATCTTAATTATAAGAAAAAGACGAACATAAATAAAAATTATTTAAAAATTGTGTGAAGAGACCCCACACGTTTGTTTGTTGATGTCTTAGTCTAATTAACTTGACTTTGATCATACTCATATGGTTTATAATTCATTCAATAATGATAAAAGAAAAGGTCATAATCTAACACAATATACTAATTTTCTAGTTTTGGCTTCATGCATTCGGAGTTTCCTTCAAGGCAATTGGTTCCTTTTCTTATTCGTTACCCAATTGGGTATCCAAAGCTTGATCTCTCTCCCTCAAACACACATCACACGAACAGATACAAAATTGTGTGCCCGTTACACACAAACATGCTCTTGCGTGTTGTCACAGAACATCATGTGTGGCGTTGGACACATATGTCTTAATGGAAGCCCTTAGGTAGCTAGCAAATTCCCAGGTGAGGTAGAGAACTATAGCGAGTTCATAGTATACATTGTGTTCGACCTGAAACAACATGGTACATTCCTATGCTTCATCTTTCCCCCGTAATGGACGTAGGGAATGAATAGGCAGTGGGCATTATTGATTAGCAGATAATGCGAATGTCTGGTTAACTAATCAATCCCCACTCACGAGATGAATATCCTAAGAATTAAGTAATATGCGAGGTTTTGAGAGTTTCAATATTACGCTGTCTTACTCAAACAAATAATTTTCAATAATACAAGTGAGTATCATGAACATATATATATAGAATTTTAGGAGAAAAAAGAAATAATAATTGAAGATATATATATATATATATATATAGAGAGAGAGAGAGAGAGAGAGAGATGGAGATGTATATATTTTATAAGTAAATACTATTTATATGTAATTAATTAAGATGCAATCCCAACAACAAAACAACATGCAGCCGAATCCCGCATAGCACGTCGGCCTTATTATGTTTTTGGAGTGTAGCACGGAAGAATCAGTCAGGTAAGGATCAAAAGAACCTAACAAAAGCATCTATACCAAAATATTCACCATCTTCTCTATATGATATTATAATCAGGACGCCTAATTGATTAAATCAAAGTAATGTAATTTACATAAACTTGTAAAATTAAAATATTGTTTGCACATCAATCAAGCTGTAGTTTGATTGGAGATCTTTTATTGATATGCTAATGATATCATACACTAGTCCTCGAGAAGACTCAGCTTGTCATTAGACTGCTACTTTACAATTATATTTACAGATACAGAAGATTGATTTAAATATATGTTACCACATATCTTTACATTTTTCAAGGGTTATTAAGAAAAAATGTTAGATTTTTTTTAGTACAACTAATTACTTCTTTTATTTCATAATAGGGTCAAATGGAGATCTATAAACCCTTAGTTATATTTGCTATTATTTTATGTGCTTGATATTTTCAAAAGGTTTATTGCTTATGGTATATTGGTATGGCTATTATGTAGGGTTATAAGAGCATCTTGATGATAGGATCCAAACTTTTGACTAATTAATTTATGTTTCTCTTGTTATCATTTAAATTAAACTAGTGGAAGAGGTAGGAAAAAGACATAAGATGTTTTCTATTTTGCAAGAATTGCACAAAGGTGATTCCACAAAGTTCAAAAAGAACAATATGTCTTCAAATTCAAGCATTTGTAATACCATTTTATTATTCGTGTATCAAATAATAAGGCGTATAGAATGCTATTAAATGTGCCTATAATCACTATTGTTTTATATAGGTGGTATAAGAGCATGTTTCAATAGGTTATATAGCCCTTAATTGTTTAAATAGATTTAAAAAAACTAAAAAATGTAAAAAAATTCCTAAATTCTATTTGCATGAAATCCCATCATTGTTTATGTTTCTTGTGATAAAGTCAATAGGTTGGTTGATTAACTTCACCAGATGTTAATTAAATTGGTGACTTATTGTTGATTAAATCATATTTTCTAGTGAATAAGTTACAACATTGTTAAACAAGTATAAAAAGTGAGTTGTTAATTGAAAGTGTGACTTGTTATTGACTAAATCATATATTTATTATTTTTGGATGTCCCTCATAATTTATTATGGTTGTGGTCCTTTCCCTATACCTTTTCATATTTATGAGATTTTTTAAATTTAATTCAAGCTAAGGTTGGGGAAGATTTAAAGGATTAAGACTCACCTTGGCTGAACATAGTCATAGACATGATCATGTTATAGCTTATATTTCTTTATAGATGTGAGAGACTGGATGTGGCCTCACATATGAGTGTTTTTTTGCCCATGTTCTTCTTCGAATATAAGAATTAGAGTTCTAATAAAAAAATATGGCTTGACGCATGATTATGTGTCAGGCTGTGTTGCTCTAAAAAATAAAGATTGGAAGAAAGAATATGACATAACAAAATATAACTCATGTTAGTTAATATTAAAGTTTTATTATAAAGTACAATTATGTCCCGAACTGTGTTCTCTACCAAAATGCTAATCTTCGTGATTAATAAGGAATGTTTTAAACAATTTTAGTTTGTTTTGTGTACTTTTGATTATTGAGAGCCATTAGTGCTTTTAACCATTGGTCTTCATTGAACTTTAAACTTATCAAATTGTGGCATTCTCAAATCCTATATGAACTTGATTGTTAATTATTTATAATCAACAAATCGGTCCTTATATATTTTATTTATTTATTTTGTAATTATTAAGTCTTGTTCACATGTCCTCTAGAATTTTAATTCCTAGGTATGTTTACATCAATTGTTATTAGAGTACAGTTCTAAATTAGATGTAGTTGTCCTTTTATTTCTCATATTGTTTAGAAATTCTTATTTATTTTTGTATCTCAAAATTTTATGACATCATATTCTTTGTATTACATTTTCTTCTTGTTCTAAAGTTTTAACCAATAAGCAAATTTGTTCATTGTTTTGCTTAGGGTTCTTCTTATTGTGATATAGTTCCTCTTAGTCCAATCCCTTATTTCATACCTTTCATATTAGATTGTTCCAAACCCCTATATATGGTTTATTTTCTAATCAAATCTATGTAGTTGTAATATAAAAAAAGAAAGAAAGAAAGTTTTGTATGTATAATTACATAAAAAAGTGACAGAAATACAATTTGAACTCTTGCTATTATAGTTGTTTCTTGTTTAATCCATGATTTATTTCTTTCTTATGCCCATATTTCTTTGGGTTTTTAGATTGTACAAGGATGAAATCTTTGTTTGAATTTTCTTAGTTCCTTAAAGAACTTGCAAAGGAAGCAAAGAGTGGTAAAAGGCAAGAGATTGTGAGATTAGTCTCTAGAAAAGCCAATTATAAAGTGAAATATGAGTGGCTGGACATATTTTGATAGTATACATATGAAGAAGTTTGAAACTTTTTTTACTATTTTTTTCAATCTAAAGGTATGTTAATATATAAGGGAGATAAGAACAAAACACATTTTGTGCCGGGTATGCAACAACAATTTATGGGAGTGAGCATGATGTATAATGAGGTTGAATACATTTTAGAGAAGCAGCTAAAATACAAAGAATATGGCAACCCCAAGCTCCTAATAAGGGGAGGCATAATAGGGGTAACATAATATCCCCAATGGAAGGTGATGAAGAGAATGAAGATTTAAGTGCTGATGATGTTGATCTAACATTTAAGACTTAAGGGGGTAGATTTTGGCCTAGGTGAGGAGTTCAACATGATTAGGAGTTTAAAAGGGAGCTTAAAGTTTGAGATGGGGTGGATGATAATGTTGTCAATATAAAGATGACCATACTACTGTCCTTTAAAGGTAAAAATGATCTCAAAACTTATTTATGATAGGAGACAAAGATATAATTAATCTTTAATTACAATAGTTACTCTAATGATGAGAAGGTAAAATTGGTTGTAGTAGAGTTTATTAGTTATGCCATTATTTAGTAAGATGAGCTAGTGGATAAAAAGAGGAAGAATTATAAGTGAGACATAGAGATTTGGAATCAATTTAAAGTTGCTATGAGAAGGAGATTTGTGTAAAGTCATTATTATAGAGATTTGTGTCAACCCTAAGCCAAAATAGAGGAGGATAGAAAAGCAGTTATATGAGGTTCTTAAATGAGTTTAATAGAGTTATAGCTAATGTGGTAAAGTTATGACATTATGTAAAGTTAGAAGAGATGATGTATATGACTATGAAAGTAGAGAGGCAATTAAAACAAAAAGGAGTATCCAAGTATCCCACCACTGGTACTAGTAAGCTTTAGAGGTCTGATTGGAAAAAAAGATGATAGGGTCCCTTCTAATGTAAAAGTTAAGCCATCTAAAGTTGCAAGGGATATTTACAATAAGGGTAAAGATTATATTGATTTTCAAACCTCTTGAAATAGAGATATTAAATATTTTAATTTGGGAATGGGACATATTGTATAATGATTTTCAAATAAGAGGGTTATGGTCATGAGAGATGATGGAGAGATCGAGATTGCAAGTGACTCAAATGAAAAGAAAACACAATCACTTAAATATTCGAGTAATGACGGTATCGAGTATGTTGTTGAAGGTGAAATGCTTATTACTCAGTGAGCATTAAGTCTTTAGAGTTAGGAGGATGAGCTAGAGTACTAAAGTGAGAACATCTTCTATACGAGATACCACATTCATATCAAAGTATATAGTATATGGACGGAGTTATACTATTGTAGTTAATAGTACTCTTATGGAAAAGTTAGGTTCACCTACTATCAATCATCTAACGCCATATAAACTTTAATCGCTTAATATATATGGGGAGATCAAAATAAACAAACATGTGTTGGTTTCATTTTTATTGGGATGTCTAAAGATGAAGTCCTATATGATGTATTATTGCTGTAAGTTGGTCACATATTACTAAGAAGACTATGGAAATATGATTAAAAGTGGTATACGAAAGTTTAAACAATAGATATACCTTTATGAAGGATGATAAACCCATTACCTTGTACCTTTTACACCTCTATAGGTATATGAGGATCAATTAAAGTTGAAAAGTGAGAATTAAGAAAAACGAGAGAGAAAAAAGGAGAGTGAAAGTGAAAGCTTAAAATAGAGGGAGATAGTTATAGAAAAAAGAGAGAGAAGATAATGATATTTCAAAAGAAAAAAAATAGTTGTGAGAAAAAAAGAGCAAGTGGTTGCGATATAAAAAGGAGTGAAATTAAGAATACTTTTTATACTAACCAAGAAAGCTTATCTTAATGTCGAACAGTTTGATATGTCTCTTACTAATGTTGTTATTTCATTGTTGTGAGAGTATAAGGATATACTAAATGGGGATGTTCCTAATGGGTTACCGTTCATTAGAGGGATTAAACATCAAATCAATTTTGTATCAATGTTGTAATTGCAAAAAGACCCTATTATAAAGATGACTATACTACCCTCTTTTAAAGGTGAAAATGATCCTAAAACTTATTTACAGTAGGAGAAAAAGATATAATTAATCTTTAATTGCAATAATTAGTTTAAAAACAAGAAGGTAAAATTGGTTGTAGTAGAATTTATTGGTTATGAATTTATTTGTTAAGATTTGTTAATGAATAGTAAGAGAACGAATCATAAGTGAGCTATAGAAACTTGAAATAAATTTAAAGCTCTTATGAGAAAGAGATTTGTGCCAAACCATTATCATAGAGATTTGTATCAAAGGTTGCAGTCATGATTCAAGCTAATATAAGGGAGTATAGAAAAGCAACTATGGTAAGGTTCTTAAATGAGTTTACTAAAGTTATAATGAATGCGGAAGAGTTACAACACTATGTAGAGATGATGGAGAGATGTTCAAATAAAAGGGTTATGGTTATGAGAGATGATAGAGATGTGGAGATTGGAGATTGCAAGTGACTCAAATGAAATGAAATCAAGATCACTTAAATATTCTAGTGATGACGGTACTTAATACTTTATTGAAGGTGCAATGCTTATTAATTGGAGAGCATTAAGGCTTCAAATCTAGTAGGATAAGCTAAAGTAGAAAAGTGAGAACATCTTCTATACTAGGTACCATATTCAACATTAAAGTATATAATATGACTATTAATGGAGGGAGCTATGTTATTATAGTTAATATTACTTTTATGGAAAACTTAGTTTTGCCTATTATCAAGCATCTAAAGCCATGTAAACTTCAGTGGCTTAATGAATGTGGGGAGATCAAATCAAATAAACATGTGTTGGTTTCATTTTTTATTAGATTGTATAAAAATGAAGTCTTCTGTGACGAAGCACCTATATAAGTTGGTTATATATTACTAGGAAGGTTATGGAAATATGATTTAAAATGGTATATGAAAGTTTTAAAAAAAGTATACCTTTATGAAGGATGATAAACGCATTACCTTTGTACCTTTTATACCTTCATAGACACAAAAGGAAAAATTAAAGTTAAAAAGAGAGAATGAAGAAAAAAGAAAGAAAGAAATGAAAGGAGAATGAGAATGAGAGTGAAAGCTCATATTAAAGGGAGTTGGTTGTAGCAAAAAAGATAATGATAATTTAAAATAAAAAGAATTAGTAACGAGGAAAACAAAAAGCAAGTTGACTACTATATAAAAAGGAATGATATTAAGAATAATTTTTATATTAACTAGGAAAGCTTATCTCAATGTCAAAGAGCTTGACATGTCTCTTATTAGTGTTGCTATTTCATTTTTCTAAGAGTAATTGGTGATCTTCTTAATGGATTACCATCCATTAAAGGGATCAAACATCAAATTAATTTTTATACTAGGGGTTGTAATTCCTAATAGATCCTCTTATAGGAAAAATCTTGAAGAGACAAAAGAACTTTAAAGACAAGTGTAGGAGTTGATGGCTAAGGGGTACATGAAAGAAAGCATAAGTCCTTATATCATCCTAATGAATCTAGTGGTTAAAAAGGATGATACTTAAAATTTTCTGTTGATTACTATTGGCTTCAACAGTTATATTGCAGAAAATCTTGATCTTTAATTGTTGGGATACATATCTTTGAAGATCTTTATCCAT
>JANZLF010000004.1:33640195-33651583 GCA_026546835.1 Erythroxylum foetidum
GAATAATTTCGTTTAACCATATTTTAAAATTTTAATTTAGAAAGTTGAGTTTTAAGCTGCCACTTAGTCTAAAAGATTTAATTATTATAAAATTAGTTAAAAATTTAATTTGTAATTTGTTAATTTAAAATATTTAATTATTATAAAATTAGTTAAAAATTTTAATTATTAAAATTTAATAATTAAAATTTTTAACTAATTTTATAATAATTAAATATTTTTAAAAAAAGATTAACTAATTTTATAATAATTAAATCTTTTATACTTACAAATTACATGTCAGCGTACACCACAATCAGGAAGGCAACCGTCACACGGGCTTGTCCCGGTACCGTATCAAACAAAATAAAATAAATAGCATAACCAATTATATAAATAACACAGCAGTATTAATAAAAGTTTTAAAAAGATATTAATACGGGTAGTGCCGGTAGCCGGTGGCTGTTTGGCGAACCAGCCATTTTCTCCTCCTCTTATTTCTGCGAAACGAAGCCAGACGCACCGAACCACTTCATTTCTCTCCTCCCTTTCTCACTCTAACCTTCTCTCTAACAATATGCTGTTTTAGCTGTCAGCTGTTGCTCCGTCGCCATCATATTAGTCATCAACCTCTTCACCGAGGTACGTTTTACGGCCGATCATCTACTTGTTTGATGAATTTTACCGTACGCAGAGAGTTACGTGTGTTTTTATGTTTGTTTGATCATGTGTACTTTTTGTTGAGGTTGATCATCTTTCGCTTGATTTGTTTTGCTGGTTTTTCTCTTGATCGTTTGTTCCATGGTTTCTGATGCTCGGGTTTTAGCTTTTTTTGTGCATTATGGTTTGTTTGACCGTTTGTTTCTATTTTGATTTTTGCTTGCTGGCGTCCGGTTCGGTGCTCATTATCCATCTTTTAACCTTAAATTTGTTGTTACTGATTGGGTTTTTATTTGTGTAGATTCTTCGACTAAATATAATCTTTTGTGTTACTCTTCTTAGTCCCGTTCAATTCCGTTATGATGTGTTTAATTCGTGATTTTTCTTGTTTTAATAAAATTTCCTGTAAAAAGCCTGGAAATCGCATGTCATACATGATTATGGGAGAAGATAAGAAAATTATAGGCGTTAATCTGCATTAGAACTTCGTGGTATTTGATGTAGCTGCCTGTTGGACGGGGTTCGCTTTCTTAGTGCCATAGGTCATAGATTACTTGGATTACTTTAGCATCAAGTAGGTTTAGATGGCTTTTTTTATGCAGGTTCGGGGCTATTTGATGTGTGCGTCTTTAAACTTCGGGAATCAATAGAGTTGCTGTTGAGAAGGTTTGATAATTCTTTCCCTAAAAGTCCTGATGTTTGTAGCTTCTCTTTACATGTCCAACTATCAGTTAGGGAAATGGTTATACATATGTTCTAAATTGCAAATGATGTTGCAGGCATTGTAGGGTCCAGTGGCTACTGAAGAACAGTTTTGAAATTAGATCCTATACCTCTTCAGGATAGAGCTCCATGTGTTGTGGAGTTATGTAAGTGAGTCTTCACCGTGGAGAGCAGGGTACATGGTACTAAAGATTCCACTTCCACGTTCAGGAATTATTTAGACTTCTTTCTTTGGAAGTTCATTTGTTTTGGGTCATCCTGTGATATGGAATTGAGGCTAACTATTGTGAGGTTATACCAGCAGGCTGAGTGGGCCATTAGGATAAAAGAAATCTCTAGTGATTTTCCTGAGCATGGTTAGGAAATTGGGAGTTGGTTAGAATTATATTCCCATGGGTTTCAAAAGTTCTAACAAACTATTTGCCACTTTTACATGGCTATGTTGAGGTAGAATTCTCAAGTACTTTGTAATGTTGGATCCCCTAATGAATGCTTATTCAAGGGGGTGTAAGCTGCTTAAGTACATAATTTTTAGAAATATTTGGGCTGAATCAAAATGGTGAGAAACCTATTATTTATGATGGTGATGCTATTTGATGATGGTAGTAGGCATAAGTGTGGGTTGCAAGCAAAGGTAATTGTTCCATTAGCTATCGCAGACAATGTAGCAGTTACCTCTTCATTATGATCTCTAGGAGGTTGTAAGTTACTAATAGAAGACCAGGTGGGGCAATAGTTAAAGGCATCGAGTTTGTGATGCTTAACTTAAGTTGTTCAATGCCCGTTTCCTTCAGGTTAATATAGATTTTCAGCAGGGATGAGAAAGTTGCATGACACTCCTCTTTCTCATAGTGCAAAAAATGATAATTATTCTTCTTGGCGAGATGGGAGACATTTGGGTTTGCATGACATGAGGCTGAATTCTTGAGTGATTTTAACTTTTCTGCTGACGAAGTTTTCTGCGGCTCGATTAAAGAGTGCTTAACACTTGGACACTGTGATAGCCCATTTGCTTTTTAGGCATCTTCTCCTGAGATGTTTCCAAATGGCCTTCATGAGGTTGTATCCGAAGCTTCTGCCCTCTCCAGAATCCCTTGTACTTATTTAGGGTAGACATATACCTACCCTGTCATGTTTAAAGCTCAAATATCAAATGCATCCAAGATTGTGTTTCATATTTGAGCTTGATTTCTGGTTAACGTGGAACTTGCAACTATACAAAATGATGCAATTCACTGAATGTCTGTCTTTAGCTGTTCTATTTGTCTAGGAATTTGTCAGAGAGATAACTGGATATCTGGAACTTGTACGTTGATGTATAGTATTGAGATTTTATTGATTATGTATCTTGAATAAGTATCTTATGCATCTATCTTGGGGGAGTTTGTATTGGATATATTGTTGTTGATATTTCTTATCCTTTTCAGTCTTCGAAAATGAATCTGTTCAATTAGATCAAATGTGGGGCCGGCAAGCTATTGTCTATGGCTTCCATTTTGTGTGGACAAGAAACCTAAATGTGATATATCTCTTGTTGAATTTTTGGTCCTGGATTTTTTACCTTGCATATGAACTTGATCAACTATCCAATTCTCAGGTTCATGTTAAAGTAATTTGTTCTTCATAAGTCAGCATATATGTCAGGTATTGCATTCTTTTATGATGAATGTTTATAGCTAATAATGTTGCGTAAGCTTTATGATGGCAGTATATATGCCTAGTTGGAAGATAAAGATACAATTGATGAGGACAAACATCCAAGGCTAGATTCCAAAAGTAGGTTAACCTTTATTGATGAGAAATTGGAAGATCTTCATTAATAGCACCTCCTCGATATCTCTAGTGAAATTCCTTCTTTGTAAAAGAAATAAGGCTTAAGAAAGGAAGAGAAAGTATAAATAATTCAAAACACTTTACTATTTAAAATCAATATTCTTTATCTCCTTTCCTATACTATTCTTCAGTCTTCCTTTACTAATTGTTTATGGGGAAAGTGGAAGTACATTTCACGTCTATACAAAGTTTTATCCGCATGAATGTCAGATCATGTTACATGTCATAAAAACTTCCCCACATTTTGTTTGTTTTAAATGACTCTTGATCTTGAAAGAATTGTCAATCCATTAGTCTTCCACTCCTCCAAAGTTTTCAAGCCACATTTGTCTGATTGTTCCTCTCTGGTGTGGGCACAAGTATTTTACTTTGTTCGTGGCTGCATAAAGGTCCATACCTCATTACCATAACCTTCTAGTTAAAAGTTCTGTGAGATTTTATGTTCCACTTCCAGGTAATCTTTGAGAATCCAGCTTCTTATTCTTATGTATAAAAGGATACTAAGCTATGCAGTTATGGAAAGTCTGTAAGATATAGAATAAATCAGATGTGTTAATAGCATACTTTGCTTTTGCATTTACTGATTTATTTTGGTTGAACTAAAATCTGTTGTTATGCGAAGCTGCAAATTGGTGATAACTTTTTTTTTTCCAGAACCCCCTACTTTCCAATAGAGACCAGTTTCTCTCTCTCTTTTTCATTTTTGATTTCCTTACATTAGTTTATAGACTTCTCATAAAGACAAACGAATTTCAAAACTTTTGATGGGAAAGTAGTTGAAATCTTGAGGATTTCGTTGAACAACTCTTTTCATGGACGTATTAATGCACCTTCTTTCACCATGGTAGCTATACCTTGAATTACTGAAATATGAAGTGGAATATCTGATGCAGCTTAAATGTGGAAAGCTTGCAATTGTTGAAACAAAGTTAAAGTGGGAGCAAATTTAATTTGCAAGAACCTTACCTACCTCTTTCCCCATTCTAAGACCTAAAAAAAATATTTTCCTCTTCAATCCATTTTCTTTTGTTGAATTACCTGACAACAAGTTCTTTATTTCACATTGTGAATGGTAATTTCCTGGTGAAAACAACTCTATACCAAATTAATTGAAACATAAATTTGCTCTGGAATTTTTGACAGGCACATGAATCACCATATTTAAGTCAGATATTAGGGGGAACTTGTGGAGTATTTCTTATACTTTTATCTCTCTTTTCTTCCTAGTTTTTGCCCTGTTTCTTTAGCAGTATTGGCTGAGTGCCGTTGAAGAAATTATTATACATTGATGACCTGCTAATAACCATTTGGGGGCATCGAAGTACATCCACAGTTTGTATGCTTGAGGAATTTTGTTGTTCATACCTTATTATTCAGATGCTTCTCTGTCCTGCAGGTTGTGGTTTCGCCCCAATACATAATCTAGATTGGCTACAAACGTATATGGTTATGGAACATAGAAATTTTTTAAACGCGCCTCAAATGTTTGAGAATGAACAAGATCAGGAGTGGAATCATGCACAGTTAGAGCAATCTTATAACAATATGGGTACAGCGACTATACATGATTTCTTCTGTTTTTATTATTTGCCAATTTATGATTCATTTACTTGGAAGGGTGGGCTTACTATATTTCGTCCAGAAGTGTGGCAGGGTATGCAGTTGTGTTTTTTAGGTCGCTGCTCTTGAACATTTTGAAAATGAAGGTGACTATTGTTCTGTAAATACTTTAGAAGTCGCCTAAATACTTTAGAAGTTGCCAAACTCCAAAATTATACTTGTGAAACACTGGAGCCACTGTAGTTACTACTAAGAATAATTACAATTGGTTCAGTTCACTAGAGGGGTGTTTTTGTGGAGGAGAAAGGGTTGGGAAAGAAAATAATGGTAAAGATATGGTTGATATGTTCTCCTCCATTTTCAAATGGTGGCAGAAAGAAACTCTGTTCATGTGGCCCACCATATGCTCACCAAACGGGGAATATAACATTTAAGCCTTTAGTGATAACTTTTTGTCACCTCTATTTGAAAATGTATGAGTGCAAAGTTGTGAAATTGTCTTTTAAAAGATGACTATTTTCATTTCTCATTTTATGATTTCACGCAGTTCCAACACAATAAAAAATACTGCCTTTTCTCCTTCCTTTCTTTCACACCCTGTTGTATTCTGAATTTCCTTTTCCTTACAGGTTTTATTTCTAATCATAGTTGCCACAACTATAATGTTACAGTGTGCAGCCTGCTCCTTTACATTACTCATGAGATATTTCTATGTAAAAATTATCTTCATGGACTAACTTCAGTTCTGATGAACATCAACTGCAGCTGGGTCTGGTTCTGCAGAAAATGCACCTTTCTATTTTCCTGTTGAAAATATCCCTGTTGATGGAGTCCATTTTACTTCGCCTTGGAGTTCTGGACCGAATGCCTTTTTGTCCTCCAATCACAGTGTTGAAGGATCACATTATCAACCAGATACTTCTGGTCCATCTCTATCACATTATCAACCAGATGCTTCTGGGCCATCTCATGATCCCTTTCATCCATCACCTGCTGGAAACTTCTGCTCGGCCCCAGATAATTATGCACATCATGCATCTTCTTCCAACTATGAGAGACAGACTATGCATGGTATTGAGGGTAGCTTTGTTGATCTCACAATGGGAAATGGAAGAGGACCTCACAAGCGAAAAAGTCCTGGAATCCCTTCATCTTGTGAGAGGGGCAGTACAAGTAGATACTATGGGGTTGGAAGTTCTTCTGACCTCCCTCTTTCTTTGGAGCTGAGGGAGGAGAAACCAAATTTAGGTTCTCAATGCATGCCCTGGGAGCACTTCACCATGAACCCTAGTTATCGAGGCAATCTCTCATTTAGGGCTGAGAGCTCTACCAGGAATGTAAGAAGCAGGCCTACCCTTGATACGGAATCTAACTTGGCTAGGACCCATTTCCCTGGCATTCATTCTCATGTTTCTTTCTCTGCAAGCCACCCTGTTGACCATCATGGCTCTCTGGAGTTTCCAGGCCAGAGTTCAAGTGCCTCAACACATGAATGGAGCCATGCCAGAATGTCTCCACCTCCTGGAAGGATTTTACCTTCAGGTTAGTCATTGAGAGATAATTTTACCTCGCATAGAAATTTCTTATTCCAAGGTTTTCTTGCTTATGCAATACAGATACTGGTGGCTTTAGTCATGAGACAAACCACTTCCCTGCTGGAAACGGTGCGATTAATGCATCTGTAGATGTAAGAGGTTATCAACACGATTT
Organism: Erythroxylum foetidum; assembly: GCA_026546835.1. Classification (NCBI taxonomy): domain Eukaryota; kingdom Viridiplantae; phylum Streptophyta; class Magnoliopsida; order Malpighiales; family Erythroxylaceae; genus Erythroxylum; species Erythroxylum foetidum. Next base: position 33,646,661 of record JANZLF010000004.1, read on the forward strand.
TATTTCAAGAAGAAATTCTGTTTCTCAAAGCCCTCATGTTACCTCCACACATTCTGAGAGGGGAATAAGAAGTAACCACTTGCAAAGGCCTAGCCCAAATTTCCGGGCTTCCTCGAGTAGTTTACGATTGGGTCACATTGTCCCTTCTGATGACAACTTGCAGTTGGTGGCTGAAAGTTACTCCTCTAGACAGCCAAGGCAATTATCAACTCCAGCATGGCGAAGTGGTGACAGAAATGGGAGATCAAGGATTTCACATGAGAGATACCGATCACTATCCAGTGAGGCATGCCTTCATGAGCGATTTTCATCAGAGGTATATATAGTCTTTCTCAATAATTTCACCTATTTTAAATTGAGAACGGGAAGCACCTCTTTCAGATGAACTTTAAAATGAAAATGTTCTCTACTTGACCCGTCAATTGAGTAGAGTTCATACTACTGTCTACTGAGATGCTGGTTCATGCAATATTTTCAAGACGAGCAATTCCCATCAGTACCTTGAGATGATTATGTGACTAAAACGTACTTACAAGGACTGTGCTTTTGTATAACAGGGTTTCATGGTTGTAGAACGCTCACATTTTTATGGCTCCAGAAATATGTTTGATCAGCATAGGGAAATGAGGCTAGACATTGACAACATGAGCTACGAGGTTGTCACTGACCCTTTTCGTTTTTCTTTATACACATCACGTACTGTCTCACTCCATAATCTTAATCATCCGACTTCCTGTCATGAACAGGAATTGCTGGCACTGGGTGAAAGGATTGGCCATGTAAACACCGGCTTATCAGAAGATTTGATGTCCCAATGTTTGACGGAAACAGTACATTACTCTTTAGATCAAAAAGAAGGAAGCTGTGTGATCTGCCTGGTATAATATATATATATATATATATATATATATATACACACAGTTGATTTCTGCACGGTTCTTTCATTCTTAAACATTATCGAACTAATTCTAAAAGTCAAGTCTTTGCAAATTGCAGGAAGAGTATAAGAACATGGATGATATAGGGGCCTTGAGCTCTTGTGGTCACGATTACCACGTAAGCTGCATCAAGAAGTGGCTATCAATGAAGAATTCGTGTCCAATCTGCAAGACTGCTGCTCTGGAGGACAAGTGATCTCTGTTGTTCACAAATGATTAATGCCTTTTAAGGTTAATGTACATATAATTTAGGAGGCATTAATTTGCCCAGAAAGGATTTGACAGAAAGTCACTACTCTAGGAAGTGTATATCAATGATTAGTCAATTTCGATTCCCCGTCCCAATCTTGCGGAATTCTTCCTTTTAACGTTGTCATTATGTTACACAACTAAACCATTAGTTATTAGGCACACGATCGTGTACAAAAAAACATGCATCAAGTTTTTTTAATCCATTAGTGAGTTTAAGTTGAATTGAATTATGATAAAATTACATTAAATTTTTATGTAACGATGGAATTGCTCGAATTTATGATCTTGATGAAGTAATGGTCAGAAAATTAGTAGAATTTGAAGAAGATTAAGTATTGTTTTGAATTTGAAATTCAATAATGTTGGCATTGTATTGATGGGTGACGGTCTCGGGTGAAAAAACGTTAAACATTCTATCTTCTAAAACTAACACTTTTGATGTTATTTTACGTACAATAATTTCTATATGTCTATTATGGATCTGTACCCCTGGGATCGATAAACCTGCATAACACTTAATAAATCTTCTTTTCAATTATTATTTTAAATAATAAACGAATTTAAAAAACAACCTCTCTATTATGTAAGAGTAAGTTCGTGTATTATTAAACTTTTCCGAATTTCGCATTCCGGGATAAATTTCAGACTGGATATGTTAGATAATAATGATCAAACGAACTATAGTATTAATTTATCATAATTCCTAAACATAAACTAGGATTGAGGTGGAGAAGATGGTCAAAGTGATGCATGATGCATAACATCGTATCAAAAATTCTCTTTCGCAAGCTTCTTTTTTACATATGCTCTTAGAACATGGATGAAAGAATTCTTGGAAATGGAATGCAAATCTCAATCCAAATGTACAAGAACGTCAACCAGAATGCAATTGATCGAACAGAATATTGACAATACAACATGCAAATTATCTAATAACAACGAATCACTACATGTGTTTGTTTATTACAATAGATGCAGTCAGAGAAGCCATCGATCCATCAGACGCAATTCCTCAGGCTTAATATATATATATATATATAGTTTCACTTACCTCCACCACTCGACGACCCACTACCACCTTGAAACAACTCATTAATTCGGACATCAACGTCCTCCAAGCTGTACTTGATATACTTGTTCGCGTTCTTCCTAACTTCTGGGGAGTTCTGGAATTTGCTGAGGAAATTGACATAGAGAGGAAGTAAGAGCTTGGATAATGACACCTTGACCTCCTTGTTTAGTTGCTCATCGAAGATTGTCCATTGCGATTGTGTTCTATGGATCTCCTCCAAGGACATGTTAAACATATTCATTCTCTCCTTCATAGGGGTAGAGTTCCCGACATTGTTAGGATGAGGAGGCCCATTGCTCATGTCTATTCTCAACACTCCCAAAACTTTGTTCCAAGTGATTCTCTGGTAACTAGACATGAAATTCTTAATCTTCCCACTATGTTTCCTGATCCAATCATCTCCTAACAGCAAACCCAGTTCACTATCCTTAACCTTTTGCACAATGTACTTGCAATTATTCATCATGAAAACACAACACAGAGACGGGTCTCCATACACTTTGGACTTCAGCTCCAAATTAGTCTCCAAAAGCTGCATGATCCACTCCATCCGAACACACAACGCCGACGAGGAACAATCTTTTGCCGGGACAACATTAGAACTCTCCTCAAAAACCTGCTCCAATGTCTCTCTTGACCGACAAGCCGCACGCAGATAATTCATCACATACCGGGTAATCGGATGCACCCCACCACCCGGCACCGGAGATTTAGCTGGGTCTCGCCGGATCAAATTCTCCAACTCCATAAATATCCCTCTAATCGCTTCACCCAGCCTCTTCCATATAGCAATCGCCTCATTTCTCAGAACCAAACAGTACTGATCACAGAAATTCGACTCAAACTCAGGCATCAAATCCCTTAACGTCTCAAACAAGTCCATAACCTTAAACAACCTCTCCGGCGACCGACTACCGATCGCCACAGCATCCGCAAAATTCAGAATCTGAACCGTTGACCCTCTGGTCACCTCCATGAACGACAAGTCGGCAGCTGTATAGAATCCCATAAAAACACGATCACACAACCGACGCTCACTAGGGAACAGGATCCGAAGAGCAACATTCGACGCCTTTATCCATTTCACAATCTCGTCTTCGAGGTCAGGCCACGCCATCCTCTGAACCTCCTCGTTGCTCAGCTTCTGTAACCCTAACCTCGATATGCTTTCTTCAAGAAACTCTCTTCTACAGCTACTGTACACGTGTGAACACTCCTTCACGAAACCTGCGTCAACCATACGCTTAACCATCTCGTGAAGATCGCTGATCACTCCCGACGGAAGCGCGTCGATGATAACGTTATAGTCCGTCAGCGGCTGTGCTACCGTTATCTCGCCGTTATCGCCGTTACCGCCGCTTTCTTCTTCGTCGTCCTCAGAGTCAAACGAGAGGTTATCCGTTGATTCACAGCCTCTCACCATCAAGACTCCGAACTCTTCCTCCAAGCGAAACATAGCCTGTTGCAGCAACTCCTCGGCGCAAGCGCCTATATTTTTGGCAGCAACGGCGGACATGGAGCTGCACTGCCGTACGACGGCAATCAAGTCGTCTACAGCGTCAAGGAAGGCGGAGGAGTCGGCGGAGTCGGACCAGATAGGGTGACCGGCACCTACGTATTGCGAGATCTGACGTTCTAAGGACTTGAGAGTGTGGTCCAAAGCGGCAAGGGCTCGGGGATCGTCGGGGCCGAATTTATCGGGCAAGTTCAAGTTCTCGCGAGTGAATCGGCCGTCGAAGTTGGAGAAGATCTGCAAAATATCGTCGGCCATAGACTCGTTGTGGCCGAGCTTTTGGGCTATGTGGCGCGCCATAGCTATGAGCCTCTCTTCGCCGTTCTCAGCCATTTTTAAATCAATTAAAATTCAAAAAGAAAATCAAAATTCTCTTCAGTTTAGATTCTGTGCCTCTCGCTGCTTAGGACATGGGAGGCAGAAGCCATTAAAAGAGGGCAAAGTAAAGTGGTGTATAAATGCTGAGGAAAGAGCGCGTGTAATGACGAAAATGTCCCTAAAAAACACGGTTTCGACGAAAGGGAAAGAAGTGCCGTTGGTCAGAGGAACAGGAAAGAAAGAAACGCCGGGCAACAGTGAAGGACAAGACGTGGAAAAAGGACGTTTTGGATTGTGTATTCTTTTCCTTTCCCCTTTTTTGGATTTGGCGAAGGCAAGTTGAAGAAGACGAGGAAGAAGTGTTCTGGTTCTGGGCCCAACTTTACGAACTTTTAGTCATTACCCAAACTAAGATGACCGCATGAAGTCGCCGTGGACTCGCTCCGGTGTTTTAAGTGCCCACGCGTCGTTGCGATCACCAATCAAAGATGTCAAATCTACGTTTATTTTATTTTTTTAATCATTGTCAACCTTATCTTCAAGGCAAAAGCTATGAATTATCCTATTTTTCTAAAAAATCTAAATTCCACTATTATTTAAAATAGTGTGTTATATTTTAATTAATTTTAAATTTAAATTTTATTGAAATTTTTTAGTTTATAAATAATTAAATTAATATATGTGATGTCATAATTAGATAATATAGAATGATTAGGTATTAATGTAATTTTAAAAATAGTAAAAAAAATTATTTGGTTTTTAACATTTTTAATTTTTAATTTTTAGTTATCTAAAAATATATGTTTTTAAAATTTTGTTATTTACATGAG
>JANZLF010000004.1:33651683-33662187 GCA_026546835.1 Erythroxylum foetidum
TTTTTAAAATTTTGTTATTTACATGAGATATAAATGTCAAATTTAAACTAATCAATATCATAATATAACTCAACTTTTATCCCCAAATTAAATACATTCAAATTAAATTAATAATTAAAGATAATTGTGATAAATTATTTATGTGTGTGGAATTTTATATTTCTTTAAATATTAGTTAAAGATATAATTTTCACCATTTTAAAAAAAATCTAGATAAACTCTTATTATTGTTAATTATCATTTATGCTCTTCATTCCCTATATTAACCGATGATTAAAAAACTCAACTTATTTTACCGGTTTAATTGTGAAAATTTTAAATCGTCTAATTTTTCAGTTCAATTTTAACTTTTTGATTCGATTTACTTTAATAACTCTTGTTGTTAAAAGCTTATCAATTTTTATTAATTAATATATTCTCATAAACTAAAATAAATTAATTGATTTTTATTTAAGAATTTATTTTTTCAATTAAACTTTAAATTTTTCGGACAACAAGAATAATCTTTTCAACTATAATTTAAATTCTTTAATTTTAGTCAATTTTATAACGATCTAATACCGATTAAACTTTTTAAACTTTAAATATTTTGTCTTATTTTTTGTGCAAAGGAAAAGAAAAAATACATAGAACAAAGGGAACTAGCCCCTTTCAAACTTAACGCCTACAGCATCACCAAGAACAGCTGCATCCACAAACACAGGAAGAGTAATCCAAAATTGAAAAGGTTCTCGTCCATAGCTTCCTCGCTTAGCAAGAAGATCAGCCACACTATTCCCTTCCTGAAGAATATGCTCACAACTTACCGTCTAGTCCCAATCAGGAATAGCTTTTATATCACCAATTAAATTATCGTGGGGATGAAAATTCCAGTCTGTAATTTCCAAGCACTGGAGAGCTTCTAATGAGTCCGAAAACAAACAAATATTTCTATAATTATGATTCCAAGCAACAAGTAAACCTATACGAATGGCTAATAACTTTGCACCCATATTCGAATCGCAACCATCAAATTCATAAAACCCTCCCAACCAATGACCATGGCAGTTTCTAAGCACTCCACCAATACCCGCATCTCTTGGATTACCGAGAACGCTGCCATCGACAATCAAAGCAACCGCAGCTTCTCTTGGAGGCTGCCAGGCAACCAAACGAGTACTCTTGTGCACACTAACCACATCCAAACCCAGATAATGATTCCACTCGTGAATCATATTATGAACAAGGTGTTGCCGTTCAAACTGACTAATCTCAACATTTTCAATAACTTCTCTGTTACAAATATACCAGATTGACCAAATAATCGCAAGAAAACTAATATCACTCCGCCAACCATTCCTCAACACTAATCCATCTTGACAGTGAATCTTAAACCAAGAAGAAAAATTAAGAGTGCTTACCAACGTATCTGAAAATAAGCCAGCATATTGTTGCCAAATGTCCTTGACCTTCGAACAATCTCGAAAGAGGTGTGGGATTGTTTCAGTACCACACCCACATCGCTTGCACAAGTCCGAAGCTTCAATTCCCCTCTTGACCTGAAGCTCTTGAGTGTGAACTCTGCCAGGCCATATGAGTCAGCTCAAGATCCTCACTTTTTTCGGCCACCAAAACTTCCAAATCCACCTCCAGTTATCGACGCTCGCAGGGTCTACCGCCGTTAATCAGTGAAATCCGCTCTTGAAAAAATAGCAACCAGTAGAAGATGTCCCCCAAATGATCTCATCAGAAGCCCATGATTCCACCGGAGGACGAATGGAAGGGAACTCGTCTATGATTTCTCTCAAAATATTTGTACGAACGTCATGAAACTTCTAGGTGCCCGTATTGTCCAAAATACCGCCAACCATCAGATCCCAATCATTCTCATCCACCGATTGAATACGATCAATCAACAGTTCGTTTCGTAACTAAGGATCATGCCAAAGAGAAACTGATCGGCCGTCTCCGATTTTGTAACGAAAACCCTCAATTATCTCAGTCCTTGCCTTCAGAAGGTCACGCCAAATTGGAAAGCAATTAGGCCTATTGGTCCAGTCCAACACCATCAAGTTGTTAGCGTACCTTCCACAAACAAGTCTAACCCAATGTTTCCTGGGGCTTTCATGAGCACTCCATACAAGCTTTCCCAAAAAAGCAATGTTCATAGGTCGACATTGACGAATACCCAGGCCACTGGTAGCTTTCGGTTGAGCAACTTTATGCCAAGAAAAAAGGAGCGTCAAATAAAATCACGCACAATCTGATTAATTGAATTACACACTCTGGTAAGAAACCAAGTGACTTGCATTAAGTAACTCGGCATTGCATTAAGCGTGGCTTTAGCAAGGGTAACTCTACCAACCACATTCAGAAGGCTAGCTTTCCAACCAAACAACTTTTGATTCATACGATTCACCAAATGACTAAAATTTTCAGTAGTCCTCCTGCCGTCTTCCAGGTCAAAACCCAAATATCTACCTAGATTGTCAGTCGATTTAATTCCAAGAATCTCCCCAATTGTTTCCCGTCAAGAGCTAGAAACCCCACTCGAAAATATGAACTTTGACTTGTTCACATTAATTTTCAGGCCCGAAGCTGCACTGAAATCCTTAAGAACCTTATTGATAACCTGAGTATGATTAGTAGTAGCTTGAGCACACAAGATGACATCATCAGCAAAAAACAAATGAGATATGTTTGGACCACCACGAGAGCAAGACACAGGGGGCCAATTACTACTTGCCACCGAAGAAGTGATCATTGCACCAAGTTTTTCTATACATAAAACAAAGAGATAAGGCGAGAAAGGGTCACCTTGACGAATACCCTTGAAGGATGAAATGTGGGGAGACGTTCACCATTCCATAAGACCGCGAGAGAAGATTTGCGAACACAATTCATGATAAGGGAAATAATGACCATTGGAAAACCGAAATCAGTCATCATACCTTCAAAAAAATCCCAATTAATACAGTCATAAGCTTTTTCAAGATCTATTTTAACCATCATAAAGCCCTTTCTGCTTTTTGACCGCTTCTTCGTATAAATCAATTCCCTGGCCATCATAATATTATCAATCGTACTTCGACCCGGGATGAAGCCACTTTGAAAAGGATGCACAATATCCTTAAAATAAGGATGCAATCTATTCACAATGATTTTTGTTATCAATTTATAGCTAACATTGCATAAATTGATCGGTCTAAATTTTGTAATAGAGACAGAAGAGGGTTCCTTTGGTATTAAAGCAATTAAAGTCTCAGCCAGCTGATCATCAATATTACCAGTCTTGAAAGCTTGACGTACCATAGTAGTCATCGACTCCCCTACCACATGCCAAAATGTTTTGAAAAAAATTGGTTGAAAATCATCAGGTCCTGGAGCTTTATGATTACCCATGGAAGAGAGGGCACTCCAAATTTCTTCACTATTTATCGACCCACTCAAGCTATTAACAGTAGCCTGGTCAAGTTTCAAATGATTCAAACTAACACCATTGTCCCCACTACCTTCTGAATTCGCAAACAAATCTTGAAAATAATTTAACACCTCCTGTTTAATCATAACAGGATCATCACACCACTCCACAGTTGCAATTAATTTTAACTTCTCAATTTTATTGCGCTTTCGAAGCACCACTGTGGAAGCATGAAAAAATCTAGTATTGCGATCTCCAAAAAGAAGTTTTTGTTCCCTACTTTTTTTAAACTAAAGGATTTCCTCCTGAACAAGAGTATGATTATATTCCGAAATAAGCTTCTTTTCTAAAGCTCGAAGATTTTGCGAATCATCGAATTGCAAAAGGCGCTGAATGCCATCAATCCGACCTTTAAGTCTTCTCTTTCAACGAAAAATATTCCTAAATACAAAAAGATTAAACACCCTATATGCCTCTTCCATAATCCTTAAAGCCTCAACTGGATGCTTCGCACCATCCCAATTGTTTTTAACTACATCAAAAAACCTAACATCCGTTATCCATGCAGTCTCAAACTGGAAAGGACGAACACCCCCATAACTCGTCACTCCACCCAGCTTTACCAGGAGAGGAGAATGGTCGAAGTACACAAGGGGAAGAGGTCAAACATCCGCTTATGGAAACAACACTCTCCACTCCATAGAAGCAACTGTCCGATCAAGTCTCTCTGCAATTCTAGGGTAGGAATTACGAACCCAGGTATATTTTGCCCAACGTACCCCAAATCAATTAAATTACACCACTGGAGATGTTTATGAAAAGTATCTGCTCTACTCTGGGAAAAACGACCACCTTGTTTTTCCTCACGGGACATGATATCGTTCATATCACCAATGAAAAACCAAGGCTGACTACGGTTTGCAAGCTTCTCATGTAGGTCATTCCATAGATGCTCGCGAAGCGAATCAGTAGTGCTCGCATAAATTGTTGTAAAAAGCCAGACTGGCTATTAGCCATTGCAATAGAACCAGTAATCATTTGAGAGGTGGACCACATTTCTGAGAACTGACAATTGCTCGTTTTCCATAAAATCTAAATGCCTCCCAAATGACTAACCGGGTCACGAATGGAATAACCATCAAAACCCATTCGTTGCCAACGAAACTTATGTTTTTCAAAACTCACTTTGGTCTGAACCAACACCATGACATCACATTATTAGACTGAACAAAATCCCTAATATAACGTCTGACCACCTTATTACTGGCACCTCTGATATTCCACATTAAGATATTTAATTTAATCATTAAAGTAATAGGTAGGACAAAAACATCAGAAGGATCGGCCCCTCTCATTATTGTCAACTAGAATACCCCCATCAACCAAGTCACTATCGGAGATCATAGGAGAGACAATAGTATTGCCCACGCAATTCTCTTCCGTGTCACCCTCTACCTATTTTAAGTTTGGGGGTCTAGTGGAATGAAAAACAAAGTGTGATCCACTGCTGCTCTATCCTTGGTGAAGAGGAGTAGTCGGTGAGGGAGAAGCCTGAGCATTTGGGACATGTACCGCAGGTGCAGAAGCTAGATTCCTTAAAGGAGAAAAAGATCCTAGCGTAGTAGGTTGGTCTTGGCCTTGGGCCAGTCCTACGTTCAGTTTTCAGGCAGGGCGATGAATTTTTCCTCCAGTAGGAGTATGCATCACCATCACATGTTCTTTCCCGGGTCGTTTCTCAGGGACCGAATCACTAGCACCATCAAGAGAGGTGTCGGCCTCTACTTTTGCAAGACATTGGAATCTGTTACTTCTGAAACCAGTAGTTGGTGGGCACTTCACTGCTCTTAGATTTCTCTTCCTTGCAACCACCATCCATTCGCCATGAATCGGACTCAACTCTGGATGTGAACCCGCACTATCATCCGAAGATAAATTACCATGTGTATTTGTAGCATCCTTAAAAGTCTCATCAAATGGTACCTCAAAAATCTCACTAAAATGTCCATAAACGCCACATCGGAATCAGATTTTATGCAGGGCCTCACATACCACTTTATAGCGAACCCCTTCTACTTCAATCAAAGGCACAAGAGCTTTAGTCAAATCGACTTGCACACAAATCTGTTACGATATATTTATGTATAGCTAGCTAATAAGAGAAGACTTTAGTTAGTTCATTAAGTAGTTAGTTCCAAAAGCGGTTTTTATTTTAGCTTGTATATAAGCTACTGTACAGTTGATAAGAGTGAGATGAATGAAAAACATTTTTACAGTTCTCAACTTCACTTTCGTCTCTAGTTTCTCTTGCTACATGGTATCAGAGCGGGTTGCTCTTGAATTACTTGTCACCACCTCGTCACGATAAACTGTGGCACGTGTTGGGTCATAAATTAGCCCACACGTGAGGGAGCATGTTGAAATATAAGTGAGACTTTGTCCCACATCGAAAGAATATATGGCCTTGAGCATGCATATAAGCTTAATGAGTTACTCCTCCTAATACCAATTGGTTTTAGGATGAAACCTCATTTGAGCTTGTATGTACTCGGTTTATTTAAGCCCAATTATATAAAATTTAACATGGTATCAGAGCTTTAGGTTAATTAAACGCATACGGTGTTTGATCACTGATCTTGGCTTCTTTGCAGTTATGACTACTTCATTTGATGACCTTGGTCATGCTGGCCATTTTGCTGCGGTGAATCGTGACGTTGATGGTGATCCATTGCTTTTGCAGAGTTCGGATCACCCAGGCATGATTTTGGTTGCCTCTCCTCTCACAGGTAACAATTATCTTACTTGGAATATAGCTGTTAAAACTAGTCTTGAAGCTAAAGACAAGATCTGTTTCATTGATGGGAGGTTTCCAGCTCCTAAGAGTCCCATTCTCTTTAAGAAGTGGAAGAGAGTTGACTCCATCATTAAAGCATGGCTTTTGAATTCTATGACTAAGGAGATGTTAGATACCTTTATCTATTGTGCTAGTTCGAAGGTGTTATGAGATACAATTGAAAAGAGGCTTGGTGAGAACAATGGTCCTCTTCGTTATCAATTTCAGAGAGAGGTTTCTTCTCTGGAACAGGGCAGTGATTATGTCACTACTTATTATAGTAAAATGAGTTGTTGTTGGGAAGAATTAAATCGTCTTTTGCCATTACCGAGCTATAAGTGCCATGGATGTAGCTGTACTTTATCCGTTCACCTAGTTGAGCGAGAGGAATCTACTAGACTCATGTAGTTCTTAATGGGACTTAATCCAACCTTTGATAATGTGAGAAGTCAGATTTTGAATCTGGAGCCTTTGCCTCATATAGATAAAGCGTTTTCTATGGTTTTGTGAGTGGAGAAACAGAAACAAGTAAATATGGTTTATGGAAGTGCTTTTACTGATGGTAGTGCTCTTTTGGCAAAAAGTTTTAATACTAAGGGTAGTAGTTATAAAAAGAAAGAGGTTAACAAGAAAGACAGGTTTTGTGATCATTGTAGTGTAACTGGTCATACTAGAGATTCTTGTTTTAAGATTCATGGATATCCCGATTGGTTCAGATCTTTGAAAGAAAAGAAAGTAGCAGAAAAGAAAGGGGAAGTGGCTAATATGGTGCAACAGGAATCGTCTGATGTCACACTGTGGATAATCTAGCTACTGATGATAATCTTGCTAGTGTGGTGAATTCGTTGATACGAAAGGAGATGTCCAGGATTATTAAAGGTCAACAATCGACTACCGATTATGTGAACATGGTCATTGATCTTGTGACTTTTGCAGGTCAAGTTGCTAAAATACAGAATACTCTTCATGCTCATTCCCTCAAATCTAATGATGTTTGGATTGTTGATAGTGGCGCTTCGAATCACATGTGTTTTGATGCAAAATCTATGCTGAATATTACACAAATCCAGTGTCCTATTCCTATTCATTTACCTGATAATAGTCTTAAACATGTAGCCTATTCTGGTCATGTTACCCTCCACTCTACCCTTACTTTTAAAGATGTTCTCCTTACTCCTTCTTTCAAATTCAATTTGCTTTCTGTTAACAGACTTACAAAAGAGGCTAATGTTTTTGTTTCTTGATTTCCTTCTTGTTGTTATATACAGGACCAGCAGAGTAAAGCCATCCTTGCTGTTGGTCAGGTCATAGGCAATCTATACATTCTCACTTCCAAATCTTTCCTTATCCCTTCTTTTTCTTCTTCTATTAACTCATCTGATAGTTCTCATACTTGTAATTCTGTTTCACATTCTGCTGAAATTGATAGGAATAATGCTACTATATGGCATCAAAGGTTGGGTCATGCCTCTTTTCCTGTAATACAGCATATCCCTTGTATTTCCTTTTTCAAAGATAATAAAACTTGTGACGTTTGTCATTTTTCTAAGCAACATCGGATTTCATTTCCAACTTCTTCTATTCAAACCACTGGTATTTTGGAGTTGTTACACATTGATCTTTGGGGGCCTTACAGCCCATCGGCTATTAATCAAGCTCACTATATGTTAATTGTTGTAGATGATTTAAGTCGAGCTACTTGGTTTTTTGCTACAGTACAAGCATCAAGTTCCACATACTGTTGAGAAATGTTTCCTTATGTTGCAAAATCAATTTAACTGCACGGTTAAGAGCATTCGAACTGATAATGGATCTAAATATGTTAATACTGCATGTCAAGCTATATTAGACAGGATAGGCATTTTGCATCAGAAAACTTATGTTTATACGCCTCAGCAGAATGGCATGGTGGAGAGGAAACATCGGCATTTAGCTCAAGTAGCTCGTGCTCTTTTGTTTCAAGCAGGCTTACCTAAAACTTTCTGGGGTGAGGCTATGCTCACTGCTGCCCATATCATTAATCGTCTTCCTACTCCGCTTTTGCATTGGAAGTGTCCTTTAGAGATGTTGTTCCAGAGGCCACCTGATTATGAGCGTCTAAAGAGTTTTGGATGTTTATGTTTTGTCACGGATAATCAGCCACATCGAGATAAGTTTTCTCCTTGATCTATCAAATGTATTTTCTTAAGTTATATTCCAGGTCAGAAGGCTTATAAAATGTATGACTTCCAATCTCGTAGAATTCTTATTTCTAGAGATGTTGTATTTTATGAAGATCAATTTTCCTATCACAATCCCCCTGAGCTTACCGTGAGTGATTCTTCTCCTTCTCTTCCCTTTGTACGTCTTACTGACCCTATCCAGGAAGTGTTGCTATCGCACCAATCTGATGATGTTATTGTTGATTGCTCTGCCCCTTCTACTTCTCCTCTGACTGATGCTCCTGTCGTTAGTGGTGCACAACTCGACTCTACTGATCACGTATCTGTAGTGGAGGGTCAAGGGGCTCTGTTGCGAACCAGTACTCGGCAGTCTCCTGCGTGGATGCGTGATTTTGTATGTGGCAATATGAATTTCATTTCTAATGTTGGCTTGAATACGTCGACTGTTCATTTTTCACCCAGTTATTTGGCTTTTATGGCCAATATTGATGCAGTCAAAGAGCCCACTACTTATAACCAGGCCGTCTTGCATTCTGGGTGGGTAGAGGCGATGAATCAAGAATTCAAGGCTTTTGAGGATAATGTTACGTGGGAAATCACCACTTTACCAGCTAGAAAACAGGCTATTGGAACGAAATGGGTTTATAAGGTCAAGTGTAATTCTGATGGGACGATTGAGAGACTAAAGGCAAGGTTGGTTGCTCGAGGTTATAACCAGAAGGAAGGGGAGGATTACTTTGATAGTTTTTCTCCGATTGCCAAGCTTGTCACCTTTTGGATTTTCTTGGCGTTGGCTGCCAAGAAGGGTTGGTGTCTTCATCAACTCGACATTAATAACGCTTTTCTTCATGGGTATTTGAAGGAGGAAGTGTATTAAACGATCATTTCATCACAATAGCTTAAGATGTCGTGTGAGGTCAACTCAATTGGTTTTATATATTCTCTAACACACCCCTTCAAGTGAAAGCTCTTTGGGCTTGAAACTTGCACATACCTACTTTACCTTGTGCTTAATTTAATTAGAATAGGTGGGTGGTAGGATTTGAACTCATGACCATTTAGTCATAGAGGCTCTGATACCATATTAAACGATCATTTCATCACAATAGCTTAAGTTGTTGTGTGAGGTCAACTCAATTGGTTTTATTTATTCTCTAACAAAGTGTACTTGGTTCCACTAGAGGGTTACACCAAAACAAAACCTGGTGAAGTTTGTCGTCTACGGAAGTCTCTATATAGGTTGAAGCAGGCGTCGCGAGAGTGGAATGAAGAATTTACTAGTCAATTGTTGTCATATGGTTTTACATAGTCTGCCCATGATTATTGCTTATTCACGAAATCCTCTGGTAGTTCTTTTCTAGCTCTAATTGTGTATGTAGATGATGTTTTAGTTGCTGGTACAAATGAAGCAGACATTATTGCTGTGAAGCAGTTCTTGCATTCGAAGTTCACTATCAAAGACTTAGGTTGTGCAAGGTATTTTCTGGGCATCGAGATTGCAAGGTCTGAAGCTGGGATTTTTATTTCTCAGCGCAAATACTTATCTGACATTATATCGGACGCTGGATTCAATGATTCAAAGGTTGTTTCTCCACCCTTGCCTCGGAATCATAAGTTTGCTGAAGTTTCTGCTCCCCTTGTTGAACCAGAGAAGTATCGGCGGTTGGTGGGGCACTTGTTGTATTTGAATATGACCCGACCTGATATCTCTTACAATGTTCAACAGTTAAGTCAGTTCTTGTGCAATCCGTGTGAGGCTCATTGGCTAGGCGCCTTACATGTTTTTCGTTATCTTCATGGTACGAATTCGCATAGTTTATTTTATTCAGCTACGCCCACTACAGATGTTGAAGCTTATTGTGATAGTGATTGGGCTGCTTGTCCTCTAAGTCAAAAATCTTTAAGTGGTTTTTGTGTTTTTCTGGGTGGTTCGTTGGTTTCCTGGAAAACCAAGAAGCAGCATACTGTATCGCGCAGTTCTTGTGAAGCAGAGTATCGAAGCATGGGTTCTGCGGTGTGCGAGCTTCAATGAGTGTCTTATTTACTTCAGGATTTTGACGTTCCCAGATCGGCCCCGATTCCTTTATGGTGTGACTGTAAGTCTGCCTTATA
>JANZLF010000004.1:33723589-33736332 GCA_026546835.1 Erythroxylum foetidum
TGTCTTTGTACTAAATATTATGATTTTTATTATTCCAATTTTATGATCTTTTTAATACATACAAATCAAAATCTTGGTTTATTATTATTAAAGTTATTTTGATTTGGAGCGTTCGTAAAAATCTACTCTTTACATTTTTTATTTAGAAGTTATATTTTTATGTGTTATACAACCCGATGGATATCCAAAAATTCGAACAACCCAATGAATTTGGATATGGGTAGTAAATCGTAAAAACGGATAGATATGGATATGGATATGGGTTGAGTCATAAAAAATGAATATAGATATGGGTTGAGTAAAACCCGAACCGAACCCTACCTATTGCCATCCCTAGTCTAGAAGATGGAAGATTATTGATAAGGCATGTGGTTGTGGAAAAGGCTTCTAACCAATATGTGAGTGGCACGTGAGCATGAGATAGAAGGGTTTAGTTCTATTTTGAGTGACATGTCTGTGTTTCCTTTCGGAGACCCCATTCTGTTGTCGAGTGTAAGGGCAATTGAACCTACATTGTATTCCATGTTTTGTGAGGTAGGGTAAGAGAGCTTTATCTTCACCTCCCATGTCTGTATATAGGGCTTTGATTTTTTTTGTTCAGTTGAAGTTCAACATTGGTCATAAATTTGACAAAGAGATATAGGGTATCGAATTTTAGTTTTAGAGGATAAAGCCAAGTGAATCTTGAGTAGGCATCAACAAAGATAAGATAGTATTTGTGTCCCTCGATTGAGAGATGTGGAGAGGGTCTTCTAATGTCTGAATATATAATTTCTAATGGATTCTGAACAATTATGTCATAGGTTTGAAAAGGCAATTGATGCAATTTTCCTTCTTCACAAGCATCACAATAAGACAATTTTTTGGGTTTAAAGTTGAATTTCATTGAACTTAGAATTTGTTTCAAGACATGCCTGGAGGGATGTCCTAGTTTGGCATGCCAAACATTTACATCTTTTTGAGTTATGTTTGCCTCACAATGATTGTCTAAAGAGAAAATTTCTTTTTGGGAAGGCTGGGCTTAGGATGTGTTGGCCTGATACTGTCGAATTGTTTGGTGGTTTTAAGGCTGTAGAGACCATCCCGAAGTACTCCCTTGAGCAAAATCTTCCCTGTTACTTTGTCCTTAAATAGACAATTTTCATTAGTAAACTCGACAGAAATATTGTTGTCTTTGGTGAGTTTAGAGATGCTAAGTAGATTTTTAATTATGCTGGGAACATGTAAGATCTATCTTAGTGCAAGGGACGTGTGTATATTGTCTGCAAAATGTATATGGGATGATTCAATGCTAGCAATAGGAAGAGAGTTACCATTTTCAACTGTGAGGTGGTCCTTTCCACCATAGTCTGAACTTATTAACAAGTTGTTGAAATCTGTTGTGATATGATTTGTAGCCCCACTATCTATGACTTATGTATTATTGTTGACTGCTTCAGCTGAGGAATTTTTAGACTGGTTTTAAGTCAAGTAGGATTGAGGATAGCTTTGTGCATCATTCTATGGATTTTGTGTGATTGTATTTTGTCTCCACTACGTTGTATTCCCTTGCCACGATATATCAAATCTTTTGTGACATTTTAAACCCCTATGGCCTGGTTTATGACATAGCTGATAGAATATCTTGTTTCCATTCCATCTACCTCCTCTACCACGGTTTCCTCGTCCTCTAAATCCATTTTTTCCTTGATAGTTGAAGTTTGCATAATTAGCAATTGGTGATGAGATTTCTATTTGATTGACTATGTTTAGCTGCTCTATTATTGTTTCATGCATCATGAGAAAGCATTGTACTTCTTGTAATGTTGAAGTTTTCATAAAATGTGTTAAGTAAATCACAACAGGATCATATTCATGACCAAGATCCTTTAAGGCACTCAATATTAATTCATACTCACTGATTGCATGTCCAGCTACTTGAAGTGAGTCTCCAATGGTTTTGACTTTCTGTATGTATTTTGATATGGTATGCGAGCCTTTTCTGATGGTTGAAAGTTGATGCTTTAGTTGAAGAACTCTAACCATAGATATTTTAGCATTGAAATTCTCCAACATTTGCCAAACTTGGTAGGATGGGTTTGAGTGATTTACCTGTCATATTACTTCTTCTCCGATTGTTGGAAACAACCAACATAACGGTAGTTGATCTGTTCTTCTCCATGGTCTGTAATCTGTATTTTCAATGACTTGATTTGTGTCTGTAGTGATGATATGAGAAGGAGGTGCTGAGTTGATAAAGTTTTCAAGTTCAAGAGTTCTTATTGCTGCAAGGAATTGGGCTCTCTAGTTGATAAAGTTTTGTCTGTTAAATTTGATGGGCAGATTGAAGTTCAAGGTTTTTGCTATAGTGGAAAAGTTGAGAAAGTGTAATGTATTACTCTGGGTGGTGACAGATGACTCAGAGTGCTCTTCCATTTTTTATGTTTGTCACTGATGAAGCTCTGTACCATGTAAGAGAAAATGTATAATACAAATTTTGAATGTTAACTCTCTATTGTCTTATTTGCTTGTACTCGTATATATATAATTGGTGAATTGATCTTATCCATACACTTTATCAAAAGGACATAATAAATCGAATGGTTGAGATTGTTCTGTTATAACAACCTGTACTAGTTACAGTTAACTAATTATTAAAAATCTCTTCTACCCTTGTTGACATATGCATTATTTTTTTTCGTAGGTGTCGTATTGTCCTTGTTTTGTCTGTAACCTTTACTCTTTTCTCTTTCATCTCTCGAGTCTTCTTATCCGTTAACAAATAGCACATCTTGATATAGTGAAGGAATATTTTATTTTATTTTCTCTTTTTTAGAAACTGCAAATATGATGAATTGATGATTTTCTCTTTTTCAAGAACAATCAACCGATTGGGTTTCTGATATATTTCATCCATCTTCATTTGATTAAAGAAATCCCGTAAAAGGGAATCATAGCATTTTCAGATACTCTGAATCTATTCTGATTTTTTTCTAAGATTCTCAAATTGACTATATAGTCCTTCAACAGAAATCCAAAGTGCAAGCAAGTTGTGGTAACAAATTTAACAGTTTCTTCAGTTAACAACCATATTGTATTCAACTCAAGAGAAAAGCTGAAAGAGGACAGATTCTGAAGGCATTTAGTCAAGAGAAGAGCATTATGGGAAATAAAAGTTTGTTCGCTTTTTCAAGCCCGTACATCGAACAACATAGATCTAAAGTGTAAACCAAGTTCTCTGTGTACATTACACAATACAAAAAACGTGAGTAGCATGTTATGATTACTCTGAAGTAAGATCTTGGTAGAAAAAGACTGAATAATTTGTGTAAATCTGAAATGAATTATAAAATATCACGTTTCTAAATTCTGCACAGCTAATTCAGGCAACCTACACATTAAACTGTTGAGGCTCCAGCTGATTTTACGTGATCTCTTTGGCAAGATGACAACAAGAAATGAACTTGCATAATCATGTAACTCGCAAGAAGCTCAAATCTGAAACAGCTGTAATCCTGTGTGTTGATTAGGGAGCAAAATAAAACATTTCAATGGTGAGAAAGTATAAACTGCAAGAGAACTTTGCTCAGTGACAATGCACTTACAACATTATGAGTATTTACTATGAAAAGAAAAGGAGGACCACTTACAATATATGAAAAATCTGAGATAAAATAAGCAACTTTAGCATCAAACATTTTCATCTATAAGCCAAAGACTGATTTCTATCTCAACATACCCTCTGACATATTACAAAAACCCTATAGTTCTGTCAATGTTTGATACAGTTCCAAATCCATGTTCAAAGTACTATCAATGTTGAACGTGGTACTCGCTACCTCTCCAACACTTCAATTCAGGAACTCTTTTTAATCACATCTTATTTGACGTTAACTAAGAAGAACTACTCAGTCCATCTATTAACTCTGATCTACTAGCCATTGGAGTATAATCATCAAAAAGGTCCTTGTCAAGTAACCCGCCAACCTGATATCACATGTATCACTAGGCACCCCTCCCTTAAATATAAAAAGAGTTCTGTTTCCAAGTGAACTCAATAAGCTTTTTCCCTAATTGTTCCCAACCTTCCTATTTGACCTATCCGGACGTAGCATAAAGCAACAAGAATCTGGAATCACGATACAGTACTAATTGCTTCTTCAGCTTCTAAGCTTTTTGCAAACAAAGATCAAAATATCCTTTAGATAGCTTTCAACTAACTGGGCTTATGGAGACTGTGAATGCTTGCAACCAGTTTGCTGGCAAGGGAGTAAAAATAAATCCTTACTAACGTTTTACTCGAACTTTCAAATTGTTACCTATAAGTACACATACGTTGAGTCTGGGTTAACCTGATAAAGATATCACTAGATATGCTAGATAGTCTACCAAGCGGAAAGCAGGCCTTGACATGAAGAAACGAACTCGTTGAATATTAATAAACTACTTGAGATTGACAACATGAGTCAAATTTCAGAAAAAAAAATTGGTATGTCCTTTTATTAAGTATACTTTCACTTCATTTTGTACCTTCTTTCTCCTTCTAATTGGAAATTTTCTTTTTTATCATTTCCTCACCAATGTAACCATTGGCCTCTGTGGGACACAAATCAACCATCTTAAACAATCCGCCCTAACCTTACCAACATTAGGAGTGAATATCATATTAACAGGCATAGTCCATAATTTATGAACTCTTCTTGTGATTCCACAAGTCTATGTCAACATTCTTATTCTTCTCGCCGTCATCTTTGAGCTCATATGCCTTCATTACCCAACACTCATTACCATACGTCGTGAAATCGGTAAAGTTAATTCTAATCAGTAGTGTTACTCACAAAAGACTTCATTATGGATCTGATAAGAGTCTGACAAAGCAAAATCTCAGACTGCCATGTGAAACTTGACACATATATCCTAAATGTTTCCATATCCCAAAGATGTTATGTTACCAGAGTTGCTGGAGTAAGTATCTATAGGTAGGAGAATCTACAACTTTCAACTTTTCCAATTGGTATAAGTTTTAAGGACTTATAACAAAATTTAGAACTTGCTTTAAAGCACAATAGGAGAGTGGGAAAAAAAGAACCTCCCAACTTGCTTAGTTCCAAATATGATTACCACAAACATGACTGCTAATTTTAAAGAATATAGGCGATGAAGACATTCAGAGCATGCATTTTCATAACTCACATCAAACAGTACATGGATCTTAAGATTCATCGGTACAACATTATCATCAAAATTAACAAGCGCTAGTCTAAAATATAACAGCCAAATATAGATTCTGCACCAACTAAGCACAGAACCCATAGAGGCTAATTCTTTAATCTGATCAATAATTCAGCTTTAAAAACCAACCCAATATTCGCACATCAATAGCTGATAAAGAAAAGAGAAAGCAGAGAAAGACCAAATTAAACATACCCAGAAGGGAAAGCTGTAGCAAATCAATCGGACTTCGAAGCCTCCTTCTCTCTAGCAGCTCTGGCATTGTCATACTCGAACTTAAACACGTTCTCTATATGTGAAGTATCCTTGAGGTAAAACATCCTGCCAAACTTACTCTCCTCAATCGCAGGAAAATAGTCGAAGATCACAAAATTCACCACCCAAAACCACAACGCCCCAAGCACAAGTCCCAAAGCAGCCCCTGAGTACACCTGAATCTCAGTGTGATACCCCAAATACACCCGGGAGAACAGGGTCAACACTGCTAACGACCAAATCACAGAAGTCGTGACCCATCTGCTTAATATCTCTCTAAACCTCAAACGTTTACTCGTTAAGAGCGTGAAATACGTGGCGAAGAAGAACATATACTGCGAGTGGCTCGACGGCCAACCGTGTGAATCACACATCTCGAGGAGAGCACATGTGGCGGGTCGCGCTTGTTGGACGGACGTCTTGATCAGCTCGTTGATGAACTGCGAAAGGAGAAGGCCGACGGCGAAGAACAGACCTTGGAGTTCTCGCCGGAACAATAAGTGTGAGGCAAATCCACCTAAGCTTATGAAGACCGGGACTAGAGACACCCAGGCTAAGAAGTGGCCCAGTTGGTCTCCTTTTTGGTACCGGACATGCGTGAGAGTGACGGCCTTGAGTGGGGGATGAGCCATGGATGGGGAGAGATTTGCATACACTTGCAGCGTCCTGAAATGAAAAAGAAAGCCTTTTGGGGTAACAAAAGGAACCAGGGAATCCGCGACACGTGGGTACACGTTTGTCCGTTAGGGGTTGGATCAGACGTAATTGAGATTGCGACAGTTCCTGTGAAGTAGCAGCGCTCCTCCCTTGACGATGCCGAATTGCCGATGATCTGACCGAGAACACGCGAATGTGAATGATCTTGGCCAACTCCGAATGTCGTCGGTAGTTATGATTAGTTGAAAATGAATTTTCAATATATTTTATTCTTAAACAATAATTAAAAATTTTAATTGATTCAATCGGTTTTTACATTTTTTAATTTATTTTAATAATTTTATTTTTAAAAATTAATAAATTAATTAATTAATATTTACTTTTTATACATTAATAAATTAATTTTTATTTAATTTTTTCCCATTTAATTTCAAGTTGTAATTCCAATTCTTTCAATCGTATTTAAATTCTTTAATTTTATTTTATTTTTAACCGAATTTATAACGGTTTAATATCGATTAAATATTTTAAACTTAAAACCTCTTACTTTTTGGGTTTTACTTTCAATTTGTTTTCTAAAACTTTATTCTTAAACATTTCTTCAAAATTATTAAATATTTTTATGCATAATTATTATTTTAAAGGAATTCTAACATTGAAATTTGTTATTTTAATTAGTAATAATTTGTATGTTTAGCAACTATCTAACTACCAAATAAACAAGATAAGTTGATTTAAATAAATTAAATAAGTTTGTGCATTACATAATTAGGAATGGCAAATGGGCATGATTCGGGCTAACGTCAACGGGTTAGGATTAGGTTGATCGAACCTAGACTCAGGCTGTCTAGATTCGACCCGATCTAAGACCTGACCTTTATATACAAAATGAGTCGTTTTGTTATGGTATTTATTAGAAAAATTGGACTAATCAGGTCTAGCTCGGGCTCTTGTTGCCTTTGACCCGATCAGGCTCGGGCTTGATTGAGCTTAATGTTGGGCCTGAGTCCAGATCAACAAAAATCGAGCTCGGGTCTAGTAGTCCGCTCAATCCATTTTCATTACTAATTATATTTGGTTGTATCAATTCAAATGTTTAATTTTACTTTTAATATGAGATCAGGCCATGAAAGAATTATTGCTTTCATTTAGCAATCTCATGTTGACGTTCTATTTACTAAATACGATAATTTGTTAGTTTAGTCATTGTATCTTTTATTACAAATTTTTGTTATTTGATAATTTTTGACCTTTCATGATAAACAACTTACTAGAGATTTAAAACCTTTAACTGTTATGAACCAGTAATACAGATAGCAAAATTTGGCCTATAGGCCTAAATTTAGTTGCTTTCAATAAATCTGACTTGTGAGTTAGGCTCAGGCTCATACTGACTTGATATTTAATTATTCTAAATAAAACAACATCATTTTACTTAAAAGAGTTAGACTTTAGGTAAGCCTAGGTCTAAACAACTCAGACTTAAGTCCAATTACAAAAAAATAAGTTGTTCTGTATTTTAAAAAATATAAATTTTTTAAAAATTGGCAAGCCCATCCCTAATTGGTAAACAAGTTTAAAACTATCGTTAATTTCTGAAGAAAAAAAATCAACTAGATATATAAATAATAACTAGTCAAAAGTTCAAAGGAAATTCAAAGTTAGATTAGCAATATCTTATACTTAAATCAGAAGGATAATCATACAAAATAAAATCATCTTATATGAAAAAAATTTAACCAAAGACAATATAATATCTTAACCTAAAATTAGAATAGTTAAACGACGTGTTAATATAAAAATAACATAATATGAAAAGAAATCAATGATAAATATAATATAACTACCAACATCTAACAAAATGTCAAGCACCTTGTATTAGTAATTCTAAGGACATGTATGAATGTAAAAACATAGCAAAATATATCGCAATTGATGATTTTACTATTGGTAATATTTGTAGTTTTATTATAATCTAATCAAGTAATATGTGATTGATGTAGTTTAATAAAATAGCAAAGTGAGCAAAATAATTAATTGATTAAATTAAACAATCAATATTTGGAGAAAATGAGCAAAATATAGCGTATATGTAATTTAAGTGAATAACAAAAAATAAGAAGGAATCAAGCGTAGCAAGACTTGACTTAATCAAATCATTGTAATCTTTTTTGTAGCTTTATATTAGTCATTTTAGTGAATTATATACTCAATCATTGCATGATCATTTGCAAATAAAACACAACGCATAAATTATTTTATAATAAAAAAGAAACTTATTTTGATATTTAAAATAATTTTATATCAAGATTTAGCCAAAATCTAGACACATCTATAATCAATATCAATATTAGAAAATTGTGTACCATGAATGGCATATTGGTCAAAATCTAGACGCATCGATAATCAATATCAATATTAGAAAATTGTGTACCATGAATGGTATATTGGTTGATCAATATCACAATTACTAGTTGTTGCAACAATTAATTTTTATTTTTAACAACTTTTTTATATTTTTCTAAGTATGAATAGACCACATATGAGTTATGGAAAGTTTTGTTGGACACGGTGGAGAGTTGCTAAGAATCTTAAAAGGTTAGAGGGCACACTTGTGCATTACATGCACACATACGGAGCCATTATTTGTTGGTGTGAATAAGAGAGGGAGTTTTTGAGTTCTATACTAGTTATAATTAGGGAAATTGATTATGATATGCTTTGTAAGGATTTTGTTAGAGTGTCATACATTGACAAAAAATAAAAATGTTAAATAATTAATAAATGGTAAGGGCCAACAAACCAAATGATTAGTTTTATTTATTTTGACAATAATTAGACCAGAGTTCAAATTTTGTTAATGGATTATATACTCCATCTATATTAAAAAATTAATATATTATCATAGCAGGTTTGATCTAAATTCTTAACTTACTAGTTATGTTGTCTAGATGTTCAGTTTCAACGCTAGGTCTTATTACCGTTGCGTTATTTCAACTAACAATAACCAAATAACTAGTTATGGTCATTTTCAATTTTTGTTAATTAACTTTACATTATATATAAGAAGTAGAGTTGTAAGGGTAAAAAATCAATCTTTCATGTTTTGTATATGAGTTTATATACATATACAGCAGTAGGTTTGAATATACGAAATTGATACTATCTGATCCTATCTACAGAAGATTGTGATAACACCAAATCTATTTAAACTTAAACTTGCTTTATCTAATCTGATTATCTACATTATATTTGTGGACTTGGGCTGTACATGAGATGGGCTTGTGGTAGCTATAGACGTTTGAGAAGAATCCCTAATATTGCCCCTCAAGCTGGTGGACGGCTACGAACACCAAGCTTGATTCGCTGTCAGAGAAAGGGTTGTCTGGAGAGTGGTTTGGTGAGACAGTCGACCGTCAGGTCGGCGGCAGAGACATGAGAGACACGGAGAGCTCCAGATTGGACCAGATCCTGAATGAAGTGGAAGTCGATGGCGACATGTTTCATCCGATAGTGGAAGATCGGATTGGAACTTAGTTGGGTCGCTCCGATGTTGTCACAATAGATCACCGGAGTGGACTGCAATCCGATTCGTTGTTCAGTAAGAAGAGTTCGGATCCAAGTTAACTCAGCCACCGTATTCGCGACAGCTTTGTATTCAACCTCCATGGATGACCTAGCCACAGATCGATGCTTTTTGGAGCTCCAGGACACTGGGTTTTGTCCTAGGAAGATGATAAACGCACCAGTGGAGCGATAGGTGTCCTTGTCTCCTCTCCAATTAGCATCAGAGAAGGCGTGAAGATTCAAAGGAGAGTTACGGAAGAGCTGAATACCTTCATCAATAGTGCCAGCGAGATACCGAAGGAGTCTTTTAATAGCCAGCCAGTGTTCAGTGGTAGGACAATGATTGAACTGAGAAAGTTTATTCACAGCAAAGGCAATATCTGGTCTGGTGAGTGACAGGTACTGTAGACTTCTGATTACTCTCCGATATTCACTTGTATCTGTTAAGTGTGTTCCTGAGTATAGAGTCAGAGTCGGATGACTCGCCATAGGTGTGAGTACTGGTTTTGCTTCATGCATTTTGATGTCATGTAGTAAATCAGTGATATACTTTCTTTGAGAAAGTAAGAGACCTTGGTTGTTTCGGAGAACCTCAATACCGAGGAAATATGATAGACTTCCTAAATCTTTGATGGAAAACTTTTCAGCTAAAAGATTGATATAGTGATTAAGTAGAGGGGTATTATCACCAGTGACAATAATATTATCTACATAGACCATAAGTATAACCAGACCATGTGATGTGTGTTGGAGGAAAAGAGAAGTATCTGAGTGTGAATTGGTGAATCCAGATTGAAGCAGAAACTGTTTGAGTGCTTGGTACCATGCTCTTGGTGCTTGTTTAAGGCCATATATAGCTTTCTTTAATTGACATACATGATGTGGTTTGTCAGAATCAATGAATCCCTTGGGCTGTTCCATGAATACGGTATCTGTTAGTGGACTTTGTAAAAATGCATTATTCACGTCTAGTTGGCGTAAATCCCATCCATTGGAGACAGCTAGGCTGAGAATGAGTCTGATAGTTGATGGTTTGACAACAGGATTGAATGTTTCAGCATAGTCAATGCCAGGACGTTGATGAAAACCTTTGGCAACGAGGAGAGCTTTGTACTTTTCAATTGACCCATCCGAGTGGCGCTTTATTCGGAAGATCCATTTACAGCCTACAAGGTTTTATGTAACCACAGGTGGAACTAGCTCCCAGGTACTATTCTTGACTAATGCATTGAATTCTTCAGAGCAAGCTTGGCGCCAATTGTAATCCTTTAATGCTTGTGATATACAGGTTGGTTCAAAGTCTACATTGCCTTGTAATTGACCTGTGAGACTTAGTTTTTGGATAGGCTTGCGGATGTTATTCTTTCCTCTAATGATCATCGAATGGCCCGAGACTGAAGGAGGATGATGCACTTGGGCTGGTCCAATGTCTTTGCTTGAGGAGGAACTATCAACAGGAAGTGCCACATTCTCAGGGGTAGCACCAAGGTGAGGTGAGGATGCAGTAGAAGGAGGAGGAGAAGATGATTGAAGTGGCAGTGGAGGTGGAAGCCAAGTGGTAGTAGGGTCAACTGAAGGTGGGGTTGGAGTATGTAATGAGTTGGCAAAGGGAAACACTGATTCCACAAATGTGACATGACGAGAGGTGTAAAGACGACATGTGGTAGGATCAAGGCAAAGATAGCTGCTCTGAGAAGGTGAGTATCCTACAAACACACGCGATTTTGATATTGGGTCCAATTTGTGAGATGTGTAGGGTTTTAACCATGGATAGCATAGGCAACCAAAGATGCGAAGTTTAGAATAGTTGGGTTGTGTATGAAATAAACAGTAATAGGGAGTGGACATGTGTAGCGTGACAGTGGGCATGCGATTAATAAGATAGACTACTGTGGAGAAAGCTTGTGGCCAATAGGAAGAAGGCATGGATGCATGACTTAGGAGAGTGAGACCAGTCTCAACAATGTGTCTATGTTTCCGTTCTGCAATGCCATTATGTTCAGGTGTATGAGGTGGTGTGGTTCGAAAGGAAATACCATGGTTGTCTAGGAAATCAGTAAGAGCAAGAAATTCTCCCCCATTATCTGTGTATAAGGTCTTAATAGATGCATTAAAGAACTTTTCAACAATAGCTTTGAACCTAAGAAAAACAGCATGCACATCAGATTTTCTGTGTAAGGGATAGAGCCATGTGTATTTAGTGTAGTGATCAATGAAAATAACATAGTATTTGCAATTTTCATGAGCATAGAGTGGAGAAGTCCAGACATCCGAAAAGATAACATCCAGTGGCTTGGTAGACACAAGAGTTGATTTGGAAAAAGGTAATTTGTGACTTTTATTAGTGAAGCATGCATTACAATGAGTATGAGATGAAGGTAGTTTATTACTGAACTGAATGTTATGCATAGATAAAATGTAATTAACAATTGGTTTTGCAGGGTATCCTAGTCTAGAATGCCAATCAGGGAAGGTTGCAAGAGTGGTGAAGAGAGCCAGCTTTGGAGATGAGGCTGTTGGCCATACATAGAGTCCATTGTTAGGTGCACCCTTGAGAAGTAGTGTTCCTGTTGTCAGATCCTTCACAAGAAAAGAAAAAAAGTGAGAATGTAACAGGAACATTGTTTGAAATGCAGAATTGATAAACTGAAATTAAGTTTTGTTTCATTTCAGGCACACATAAGACATTATCCATGGTGAATGTTCGGTGAGCAGTATGTAGTGTACCACTGCCTTTGTAGCTGATAAGAAGTCCAGAGCCATCTCCAATCAGGATATCTTTCGTGCCTGTATAGGGGGTATGCAAAGCAAGATTTTGTAAATCAGTGGTCACATGATGTGAAGCTCCAGAATCAAGGATCCACGGATCTTGATTGGAGGTAGCAGCTGTTGGGCCCGGGCCCCAGATCCCGAATCCCGAGGCGGTCCCTCGGGCTGCGCCGGCGTCGGTACCCAAATACCGACGGACCCGATCCCAACATTTATACATATACATATAACCATTCTCATACTTTCCAGTACTACACATGCATCTAAACATGGATTAGACTCAC
>JANZLF010000004.1:33737828-33750567 GCA_026546835.1 Erythroxylum foetidum
GCTCAAGTTAATCTTTTGGGAGAGTTTTAGTGGTTGGTAAAATAAAGAAAAATAGGGTTATTGAAAGTAGCACTTTTTTCATGATGAAATAATGAATTTATATGATTAATACTTATAGGAATTATGTTAATCCTCAAGGGATAGGCCGATCGGCTCATACGTCGTTCTGAACTTGAGTTTGAGTCTAGCACGACCGGCCCAATCAATATATTTTTTGATATAAATTGTTGTCACTTTCAAACATAAAATGACGTCTTTTTAAAACGAAAACAGTTGTTTTATATACATTTACACATAAAATGTTGTCACTTTTAGACATAAAATAATGTCATTTTGGAACGGAAACAGAGTTGAACAAATTTACGGGAAGAGAAGATTTGAACCCAACTTACCTAACAATTATAGCTTTAATTACAGGCATAGTGACACGTGTAAACATGTCTTTCTATGTCCTAACCTAACATCATTAAACAATTATAGCCTAACTTTAATTATAATATCTTAACCCCATTAAGAAGACTTTAAGAATTTCTCTTTTTAGAAAAGAAGACTTTAAGAATTTCAAAAAAAGAAAAAGTACAAAAAGTTAAATATGTTAAAGAAGAGGGCATTTTAGCAATTACGAGGGAATCAGCTTCCAAGTTTCAGTTTCAGAATTCGGCGCGTGAATTGGAGAAATTGAGGTTCAATTTGGGGTTTCAAGTTCCACGTTCAAAAAAACCTCCGTTGATCTAGGAGCTTGGTTCGGCAAATAGTCTCTGAAAGCTTTTTTTCTAAGTAATGGCCGAAGATGGATTAGCTTCTCACCGAAGAGAACCTATCAAGTCCTCAGGTGAGGTTTGCTTTGTTTAGTAAATATATATGGTTTGTTCTCCCGTTCTTTGCTGGTTGCTTATTGTGTGTGCGTGTGAGTAGTTGGGAATGTTGCGGCGCATAGGAGGAGACAAAATGCGGTTGCGGTGGGGAAGGAAAGGAGAGAGTCGTTGGTTCGAGCGAAGCGGCTCTGCAGAGTGGGAACTAGTTCAGGTGATAGCGATGTTCCGATTGAAAACGATATGATGATTGATGAAGAGCAATCGATTCTCGAAGCTCAGACTCGCTCGGCCGTAGAGAACTTGAAGTCTGCTCTTACCTTTCAGTATGTCAATCGTTAATGTTACTATCCGCTACATGAAAAAATGATTAGTATCACAGTTAATACATATGACAAGTAAAACTCTCGTGCATGAAATTGGAAGTTAAAAAGGGTTGTTGAATTTATTTATTTTAGTCTGAAAGTAGCTTATACTTGATGGTTATAGTGGCGTTTTTTTTTCTGTTAATGCGTTAGTTGTACTGTTTAAGTGTACTTTTGTTGGGCGGTATGTCTTTCCGATCAAGGTTTTATGGACTTGATCTGGTGTTTAGTGGAATTTGCTTCTTCTATCTTTAACTGCTGAATCTTTAGGGGAAAAGGTGTGATGCAAAAAGTTGTTGATGCTCTTCGTGACCTGAGGCGGTTGCTGTCAAGGACTGAATTCCCTCCTATTGAAGCTGCCGTTAATGCTGGAACCATTCCTTTACTCGTGCAGTGCCTTTCATTTGGCTCTCCAGATGAACAGGTCTGAGGATTTATATATACATGTATATATGTGTGTTGCGAACTTACAAATAAATTTTTAGAGAACCATGAACAGGAAAACCTCACTAAGAAAGTTAGATCAAGTAATTTGAGACTAATCGAAAAAGTAGGCATAATATTACTTCAACTAGAACCCTAAATTATTAATACTACTCTAAATTGGAAATATAACATACTAATTTAATCAGGATTCTAAATAGTAGTTGTTCTTGCATCATTCCTTCTCTACTCAAAAAGATTTGACTGTGAACCTTCAATGAGGTCTAGCTTATTTCTATTGATCTTTCCAATGACTTAAAGTGGACCATTTCCTCTAATACACTTGGATCTCCTTTGAATTGGACAATTTTCTTTTTTGGCATATGTATTTAAATTCAATCATCATGCCAAAACACCAAATAACTACTCCATTTGTTACCCTTGGTCACATATTTTTCATTCTCCTGTGGCAAGGCAATTCACAGCCTAAAAAGAAAAGAGTTAAATTCATTATTATTACAAGTACTCCTAGTATCACTCCATTCTATGTATAAGTTCACTTGGTTCTTTATTTCTTTCGATACTAACTCTTTTTCTTTAGAAACTTCTCCTAACCTTTTTTTTTTCTTTTCTCACTCATTCTCTTTTTCTTTAATATTATCAATGTCACTCTTTTTCTTTTCATAACTTTAAGACTCTCACTTTTCTCTTTGCAATCTTAATTAGTCTTTGTACAACTTTCTTGTTTTTAAGGATGTTAGAGCAATCGACTTGTTGTCTTTGATAAAGGTGTACCTATTCGTAACTTTATCATGGGCAACTTTCTTATCATATTGTCATATCCTTCCCAATAGAACGTGACTAACATGTATTGGTAATACATCACCAAGTACCTCATCTTTATATCTTCTGATCGGAAAAGAAACCAACGCTTATTTGTTCGCCATGATCTCCTCACTTTCATTAAGTCGTTCAAGTTATGACTTTGGATGCTACAAAGTAAGCTAACTCGACTTTTCTATAAGAATAGTGCTAGTTGCATTAGTATAACTTCCTTGATCAATAATCATCTTAAATATTCTATTTTGAACGTAACGTCTACTACAAAAGATGTTCTCATTTTGTTGTTCTAACTCATCCTCATTGATTTGAGCATTTATTATTATTCTAACTACAAATGTTTAATCATTATCACGATAATGAACATCAAAATCATTGGAGTCAACTTTTTTTTGGGATATTTGGCTACTTGTAGCTTGCATCCTCTCATCAAGAACCCGAGTTTGCTATCTGGTTTGCAATTTGGAGATTTGATTAGATTGTGTATTTAAAAAGTCTTTCTGGAAAGTCTCTCATGTCATTATACATCTTGTTAATATTTATTGCATAGCTTGCAAAGAGAGCATATTTTCCTTCTCTTAGATGTTGACCCAACTTTAGAAGACATTTTCACAAGCTTCTAGATGAAACTGTAGCTTGCAATCTTTTTTAACTTTCCTGCTCTTTTCTTTTTCCCTTTTTTGATATTCAGAAAACTAACATAAAATGAAGAGAAAGAAATATGAAGATGAAGGATACGATTCTTGTGAAGCCCTAAAAACAAAAAGACACAATTGTGAATAGGGAAAAGAATACAGAGGTTCAAAACAATTTTCTGGTTCTCTGTTTGCCTCTTTCAGATCCTACTTTATCCAAATGATGCTTGATACTTACAAGCTAACACTTCCACTGTATTCAATCTGCATTAAGTTAAAATGCTGCTGTAGCTGTTTAAAATGACTATTGAATGTTATAGTTGAAGTCTGACACTTCCCGTCTTGCAATAAAAAATTGCAGTTGCTTGAAGCAGCTTGGTGCCTTACAAATATTGCAGCAGGAAAACCTGAAGAAACAAAGGCATTATTGCCTGCTTTACCGTTGCTGATTGCCCATCTTGGAGGTTGGTAATTCCCAGTGCATAGCATTTTGGAATCAGGAAGCTATTTTATTTACGATGCTCCTTCGACGAGCAAGCATCTTTTTTTTAGCAATGCAAGTAAGGGCTAACTAAGCGATCGTGTTTCTGAGCTGGAATATGACATATTGATTTAGCACTTGAACTGTACCATTCTGGCCTTCTGAAACTGAATGTTGCATTTTTGGTTTTAGTTATGGTGACCATCTTATCCTTGTTGATCTGGTAACTGTAGCTTGTAATTCTACAACAGCTGTTTGATGAGCTTATGATTGCGTTGCTTTGCAGAAAAGAGCTCTTTACCCGTTGCTGAGCAGTGTGCTTGGGCATTGGGTAATGTGGCTGGCGAGGGAGAAGAGTTCAGGAACATTTTAATGTCCCAAGGAGTGTTACCTGCTCTGGCGAGAATGATGCTGCCAAACAAGGGCTCAACAGTGAGGACAGCTGCTTGGGCTTTATCTAATCTCATTAAGGTTTTTGGCATTTTACTCCTGAATAACTTTTTTTTTTGTTCGTTGTGCCTGTATTCTGAAATGCCTGACATGCTCATTTTGGGTTACCAAACTATGTAAAACTGTAGAGGTCTTAGAGTTATTTTCATTTCCCAAGACAAGCCCTTGTGATTCTAAATGTTCTGTCAACACTTTGAGATTTTCTCAAAGGGAATTTTGTCATGTCACCTCAAGTAACCTAGAAAGATAGGCACTGTCTAAGAATCTAAAATCATGGTGCGTTATAAAATTTAAACGAGGATTAGGTGGTTAGTGCTTTGTGCGGGAGAGTTGCATATGTAGTCTATGATTTATTCTTAGTTTTCATGCCTCAAAATTGCTTCTGCCTTTTGTTCGGGAACCCCTCTATAAGTCTATGAGCAAACATTTTTCTCACATCTCTATCCTTTCTTCGGGTTTGTTTCTCACACATCTAACTTGTATTGCTCCCTTTTTTCTGGTTATTGGAACCGTTTTGCAGCATCTTTTGATGTCTCTCTAATCAGGTTACATGATCCAGTCCAGGCATCTATACCACCTGTTCTGTTGTTGGTCTTCTTTGTCTTCCATAGAATCTTAGTCTTGCAGGTCCTACTCTATAATATTGCTTTCTTTGTCAATCTAATTTCTGATCTTTGATCTCTTAAGTTGAAGACTGTAGATGTAGGAGTAAGAGCCCAATAAGTCTTACAAGGCTTGGGGGATCCTCCTCCCCTTAAGATACCTTTTAGGATGGAATTAGGCTTAGTTTTATCACGTTGTCTGTTAGAGTATCCCATATTGACTAAACATGAAAATGTTAAATGATTTATAAGTGGTAGGATCAACTATCCAAATGACTAGTTTTAGTCATTTTGACAATGGTACCCAACTCAATTCTTGTTAATATACTCTACACTCTACCCATATTAAAAATTCTAATAGTATCAAAGCTATTCCTAGTTTGATGATAGGCTTTCCATAGATGTCTGAACTTGTTGGCTACCTGCAGCTGTCTAGTCCTACAAATTTCATGCAGACGATGTCCATTCTCTGAAGTGTGGGTGTGTGCTAAGTATGTTCATTTCCTATATTGACTGGTAATAAGAATCTAATAAGCTTTGTAAAGCTTGGGCTAACATCTTCCCCTTAAGGTGCCTTTTGATATGGAGTTAGGCCTAGTTTTTATCAGTTCCGTGCACTGTCCTAAGGCAATAATCTGTTTGGATGGTCAAACCCGAGCTTTATATTTTAATTGCTAGCAAAATAATCTGATCCTTTGATTCATCGCAAAAAGATATGTCTCTTCATTGTTTTCATGTGTGTTCCTTTCAAATTTCCTTTACAACATAGTCCAGTCTCCTTGAATGTAGGGGCCAGATCCTAAAGCTGCCACAGAACTTATCCGAATTGATAGGGTGCTGGATGCAATTCTTCGGCACTTAAGAAAAGCGTAAGCACAATCTCATTATTATGGAGTAGGCTACTCTGACTTTTAATTTGTTGCTACTTTGTTTCTATTGCATACATTACTTTTCACTTCTTTCTTGTAGTTGCAAGTTACCATAGTCTTGTCGTATGCTATAATACATTAATGCTTCATTTTCATTCAAGTTGGGTTTATCTGCTTAGATCAATTTTACCTATTTGCAACTATTACATTAAAGTTCTTATACTTACAAGACAGCTTATCTACAAGTGTAAGTTTTTGTGGATTTACATCTCAAATTCAGGGATGAGGAATTGGCGACTGAAGTAGCTTGGGTAGTTGTGTATCTTTCAGCACTCTCAAACACGGCAACCTCAATGTTGGTGAAATGTGATATCCTTCAGATTCTTGTACAAAGATTGGCAACATCAAATAGCTTGCAGTTGCTCATTCCGGTAACAACCATTAAGATGGTTTGGGAAGCTTTAGCGAAATAATGCTAGGTTGCTCTTAATGTAATAAGTGTTTGATGGTTTATTCTTCCAATTGTTTCTTTGATTTATCTTTTTCAAATATCTTTGTCTGGTACAAACATTTGGGTAAAAGGAACTTTTGATTTAATGAACTTCCACAATTTATCGAAAGGCTAGTTTCTTCTTAATATTCTCTCTTTGTTCATGTTAATTAGTTCCTAATCCATATAAATATATGTGATAGAGAAACAAAGTTTTTACCAATGCTGCATGGTTCAAGCGAAACTGGGCTATTTGAGAACCTAATCTTGTGTGAAATTTTATTGACCTTGGAATAAGGGTCCAGTTTTTTTTTGAAAAATAATAAGGGTCCAATTTTGAATTTCAGAGGGACGTTAAAAAAATTGCGCATATGGGCGTGGCTTTTCATTAACTTATAGTTGCATGGCCTTAGATGTGTAATTTTTAATCTAGGTGCTGAGGAGTTTTGGTAATCTTATAGCTGGTGATTCACATGCTATATCTGCGGTGCTTCTTCCTGGTCGTGAAATCACAGGTTGGTGATGCTTCTCTTGCTCAATTTGAGAGTCCCAACTTTTGCTAGATTTTATCTAAAATAGTTTAACACATGAGATGTTCAGATAATGTTATTGAGGTCCTAGCAAAATGCTTGAAGTGTGAGCATCGAGTTCTGAAGAAGGTAACTAACTATGGCTTCTTTTTCAAATTTTAACCTTTATTCTCAACTGAGGCTTATCTTTGATGTAGGAAGCTGCCTGGGTGTTATCTAATATAGCTGCTGGTTCAGTTGAGCAAAAGCAAATGATATATTCTAGTGAGGCAGTGCCATTATTGCTGCATCTCCTTTCAACTGCACCATTTGATATTAGAAAGGAAGTAGCATACGTTCTGGGCAACCTCTGTGTTGCCCCAACCGAAGGCAGTGGAAAGCCAAACCTAATCCTTGAGCATTTGGCCTCCCTAGTTAGTAGAGGATGTCTTCCCGGTTTTATCGACTTAGTCAGGTCTGCAGATATCGAGGCTGCAAGGCTAGGGCTTCAATTCATAGAGCTGGTAAGCAGAATCAGTTTACTATCCTTTATATGTATCTGCATTTTGATGGTTCGTATCTCTTTTTTCTGGTTTGTTTTAGTTATATGCTTTATTCAGGTGTCATCCTACTTATCAATAAGATTTAAACTTGGCATATGTTCAATGATTTTTCTGGCATTTTGGTATAGGGTCGCATTTTTGTCTAATAGTTTGAAGAATCATTCCCTCAAGTGTGTTCCGTGGAATTTCAGTTGGTTAGAATTTGCTTTCAAGAAATTGGCAGTTGCCTTAGAATTACAACACTCGAATTTTGAATTATGTTGATGTAGGTGTTGAGGGGGATACCAAATAATGAGGGTGCAAAGCTCGTGGAGCGAGAAGACGGAATCGAAGCTATGGAACGATTTCAGTTTCATGAAAATGAAGATTTGAGAAATATGGCCAATGGTTTAGTTGACAAATACTTTGGAGAGGATTATGGGATTGATGAGTAGGGAGCGGTGAGAACTTGTAACGAATGGATAATTAACCTCTTTGATCATACCTTTTGCAGTGTAAAATATGAAACTCTTTGTTGAAAATGGACTTTGATGTACGGTTTGCTGATCTAAACATGTACTTAGGATCTCATTGTCCTTACTCTTATGGCACCATTGTAGTTTGCCTTTTCGTAATTCCTTTGTTATGCTTGTTAGGATTGGTGAAACATGAAGAAACCAAAATAAATTCAACCATAACTAACACATTATGCATGTAAATGCTGTTGGTATAGTAAATATCGATTAAAACAATAATGAGCATAATTAATGTATATTTAAAACACTTGTTAAAATTCAAAGTTAAAGTCATTAAGGAAATCTTAAAAAACAAGAAGATTAAACTGGCTGACCCAATATTTAGGAGTGTATCAAATTATAGTGGGAAAAAAAAAGATAAGATATGATATGATATGATGTGATAATGTAATTATAAAATAGTAGGGATGACAATGAATCGGGCAGACTCAGTTTGACAACTTTTATTAGCTTTTTTTTAATTTTTAATTAAAAATAATAAACGAGATTTTTTTTCTTATAATTGTTGGGTTTCGAACTGGGTTCGGGCTCGATTTTGAAAAAAAAGCTTGTGGCTTGGGGTAGGCTGGGCTAGGCTCGAGTCCAAATGTCATCCTTATTAAATAACACATGTGTGTGCGCAGAGGTAAATCTAGATAAAGTGGAACCTCATTGGAATCATCTATGCTTAATCTAACATTACTTTGATATTTTAAAAAAAACTTTAGAATCCTCCTAATTAAGCTAAATGTCTTCCAAATATGTGGAATACACTTTTTAGTTTTTAGACAAAAATAGCATATATAATCAGGATTTCATTTTAACATCTAGTATTTTGAAATTTAAACATGACTAGTTATGTTAAAAATTACTTTTTAAAGGTCAAGCTGGAAGTTAAACTAGTAAAATAAGAGGTGTAAAGTTTAAAATGTTTAACCAGTATTAGACCGTCATAAAATCAGTTAAAGATTAAAATATAATTGAAGGAAAATGTTTTTAATTTAAAATTTAATTAAAAAGATAGACTATTAAATAAAAATTAATTAGTTTATTTTGAATTATAAAAATTGAATAGTTAACAAATTTTGTCTGATTAATTAATAAACTGATCAATTTTTTAAAATCAAAGGTTATTAAAGTAAATACAAAAAAGTCGAAAAACAAACCAAAAGTTAAATTATTCAAAGTTCTTATGATTGAACCAACTGAATCAATTCAACTTTTTAATCATTTGTTAAAGTTACTTAAATATTGTTTTTTAATTGCACAAAAGTATAATTTAATATAGTTCATATGGTTGTATTCTTTATTTTTATATTTAAACAACAACAATAACATCATCAAGTGAGAGTCTAGCTTAAACGTGAAATTTGGGGAGATCCAGTAGTACGCAACCTTATTTCTAACTAATAGAGAGACTATTCTCAATAGATCCATATGTAATGTAAAATAATGATAATACAAAATGTAAATAAAAACATATAAATAAAAATATAAAGCATATGTAATACAATAAATATAGAACATGGTGAAGATTAATAATAAAAGATAAAATAAGTAAATAAAGACATAAACAAAAAAAACACAAGTACAAGAATAAATCAAATAAGTCATTCTAAGAAAATAATTAGGCTAAGTAAGAAATTGTTTAGACCAAATAACTACGAGGGAAGTACAACGTAATCAAAATATTAAGGCTAATTATAAAACAAAAATTTTGAAAGAAAATATTTAAAAGACTTAAAGGGAACGATAACGACCTCTTTATATGAGATCCTTTATTCATATCCTAATATGCCAAACTTTTCTATTGTAGGTCAAGTATTTGGTAAGTTTCAACAGAGTCTTATCATTATTGATCAATTCTCCTAGTTCTTCTTAGATATTTCTTTTTTCCTCTTACAATCTCTAAGTACTATTTTTTTCTTATCTTCTTATTAGGATGTCATGGTATCTCCTTTTAATGCATCCAAACCACCTAAGTCTCATCTTTCTTAAATTTTCATTAATACTTTCACCTTTAATTTGTCTCTTATCAATACATTGTTGACTTTGTCTTTTCGAGTAAGGTTACACAACTAATAGAGCATTTTTATCTTCAACAACATTAACTTATGACTATGCACTTTTTTTATTGGCCAACACTCCACTCCATATAACAGGACCGACCTAATCAATAAATGATAGAATTTACCTTTAAATTTGAGCGTTATATTCTTGTTATATAAACCTCCTAATGCACTTCTCCATTTAGGTTACCCTGATCTGATATGGTAGATTATATCTTCATCGATGTCTCTATTGTTTTGGATGATAGACCCTAGGTATTTAAAATACTGTTTCCTTAGTACAAATTCTGAATTAATCTTTACCTCTATATCGGAAGTCACCTTATCGCCTAAAAAGTTACACTCTAAATACTCAATCTTAGTTCTGCTCAAATTAATGCCCTTCGACTTTAACGTATCCTTCCAACGTTCTAGCTTGACGTTGACACCCTATTTTGTCTCTTCTACTAAGATAATATAGTCGGCAAACAACACATACGAAAGCACATCTCCTTGAATATTCTTAGTGAGCTCATCCATCATTACTGCAAACAAGAAAATGGCTCAGTAAGGAGCTTTGGTGTAGCCCAATATTGATAGAAAATTTTATATATCTCTTCCTATCATCCTTATTCTAGTTTTTACCCTTTCATACATATCTCTAATGACACGTGTATAGGTCATATGGACTTCTTTAACCTCTAAACACCTCTACATGATTTCCCTAGGTACTCTATCATATGCCTTCTCTAAATCATCAAAAACCATTTGTAGGTCACTCTGTCTTTCCCTGTAATATTCCATTAATCTTCTAAGGAGATGTAAATCTTTTGTCATAGACTTTCTTGGCTTGAAGCTTGTTAGAATATATTTTATATATTCTTTGTTTGGTTTTGACATTTTGAATTGGATATATAAGATAATTAAAATTATTAATTGGATTGATAACGATGGGTGGAGTTTGTGTTTTAATTGAAATCCAAATCGTAAATGGGCTGGTGTGTTTTGGTTATTGGACTATTGTATATTTGCGTGGATAAGATGGACATCTTTTAGTGTAATTCACGTTACACAAATATTACCCACTTTTTTTATTTAATGAAGGAGTCTATCATCATCAGAATATTGGAATTAAATTACTGCAGATTTTGTTGGATTGTGTATATCTCTTGTGGGTGTCGTCCTTATCTCCTACCTTCGGCAGAAGTCTATCTCTAGTGTGATTGTGTGGCAATGGAGTTGACGTGTTTGTAGCTCACAAATGGAATTGTTAATGATTGAATATACTGCTTTGGTGTGGGCGTAAATAGAAAAAAAAAAGGAGAAAAAACATACAGCTAAAGTTAATTCCTTATGTGTGGGCATTAGTTGCTGATTGAAAAAAGACTACAATGTTTATGTGAGATAAGGCAACTTGGAATATGCATTAATTGCTTGTTTGGGAAACGTGGATGAGAGAGTACATCAATTACTTGGTTATGATTGTCTTATTGGAAGGCATGGTGAATTTCTTGACTTGTTGCTGCTCTGTTTTCCTTTATCCTCTATTTTGAGCTGATTGCGTGGGGTCTTGGAGCAGCTCTTATTCATGGTTTTTATCTCTAATAAGCAGTCCACGAATTGTGCAAAGTTGCTGATTTTCTGGCCCTTGAAGTTGATTGTTAATTGCGGCACAAAGAAGACCTTGTTACTGATGAGTGCATGTATTATTGTTGCAACAACTTGGATATATCGGTGAACAATTTCAGATTTGGGAATTGTCGTTTTCCTATTTTATTTGTTTTTTGCTTTGGAGTAAAAATAGTTATAAAAATCCTTTAACGAGGTTAACGAATTGGTCGTGTTATCGGGCGTGAAAATCTTTCACGGATAGTTAGGTTGTGGGTTAGTTACATAGATTGAGTGGTACGGGGTTAGTTCAATCTTGTATAATTTTTGTAAACTACAGTGGAAGTGATCAATCTGGGTGAGGCTCCCGCAAACGTAAGCAAAGTGTGTCAAACTGCGTTACCAAACGTTGGTGTCTTTGTGATTTTGCATTCGTGAATTTTTGCTTTGCTTGTGTGAATAATATTTTTTGATAGTCTGTGAAATAATTAACCCCCTTCGGTTTTTCAAAGCTAAATTGTTTCTTTGAGATAGTAGCATCCTTTTTCACTTTCTTCTCAATTACCTTCTCCCACATCCTTATGGTATAACTAAGTAGTTTGATGCCTTTATAGTTGTTACAATTTTAGATGTCCTCTTTGTTCTTATATAAAGGAATTACCATACTAAGTTTACACTTATATGAAATTTTGATAGACTTAAGGATCACATTAGAAAGCTTGACTAGCCAAGTAAAACCCTCTATCCTTGGGCTCTTCCACATCTTTATAAGTATCTTATTAGACCTTACCATCTTTTTGCTTTTCATCTCTCTTAAAGCTCTTTTAATTTATTTCCTTGTAATCTACCTATAATGAGTCAAGTTACAAAACCTCTTGAACGTGTTAATATCTCTTAAAGAAATGTTGTCCTTTGTGCCTTCATATAAATGATATATATAATAATTATCATTATTCAAGTATATATTAAATAAACGATCAAATGTACTTAATAACTCGTAGATATAATTTTATATAATTCACAATAAGGGTATATGTCTTTTTAATTTTTATATTTAACTAAAATTTGTAATTATTATTATCGGAGCATATACGAAGTGCTTGTTTGATTGGATGTTAACTAATAAAACGGGATGAAACGTACACTTCCATCGTTTAGAAGGAAGTTTTACAATGAAATGAAATGGAATGAGATGGAAGCGGAAGGTTTCATGTTATGTTCCGTACCATCCTAAATAGTGAAAATAAGAAACTTTTGATTCGAGAGGGTTATGATGAAATGTAAACTAATAAATATATACTACGTAATATACCCTCAATATTTTTTTGTAATCTCAATTATTTCTCCTTACCGTAATACCAATTATTTCTATAAAAATAAAAATTAAAAATAAATTATTTTTAAATATAAATCACATAGAATAGAATAAAATAAAATTTAATAAAATAAAATTTATTAAATAATTAATAATAATATTTTATATAATTAATAAAATAGACAAAATAAACACAATTTTTATTAATAAAAATAGAAAATATATTCAAAAATAT
>JANZLF010000004.1:33782541-33794569 GCA_026546835.1 Erythroxylum foetidum
GAAGGTAGAATGATAATTGACGCCAGGGCATTGGGTGAACCCTTTGACAACTAGACGAGCTTTAAACCGATCAATTGAGCCATCAACTTCTGTTTTGATCCTGTAAATCTACTTACAATCAACAATATTTTGGTTAGAACTTTGGGGAATTAATTCCCAGGTGTGATTTCAAATTAAGGCATCATATTCATCCTTCATTGTGGACCGCCATTTTGGATCTTTTTGTGCTTATTTATATGTGGAAGGTGTGGTTAAAAGGAATATGAGCAAGGTAATTGAATGATTTTCTTGGACAAAATATTATTTTGGGATCGTGTGACGGGACGGTTGGTTGAGGGAGGTAATTGAAGAGGTGAAGGATTTGAGGGCAGTGGCGGATGTGTAATTGGTAAGGTTGGAGGAGCTGGGGGTATTGTTGTGCGGTTGTGGTATGTTAGAGGAAAGGGTTGAAATCGAGATGGTGTTGTTTGTGGAAATGAGTTTTGAGAAGAAGAAGAAGAAGCAAAATTAAGAGATTGCAAATTACCTGAAATGGTGGAGTTCCCTTAATTCTGATCGGAGGAAACGGACTGATGCAATCGGTGGTTGGTGGATGTGTCATGAATGACGAGAGACGATGGTAAAGGAAAGACGACTGGTGATTCGGTTGGGCGAGAGGGATTTTGGGGGCTGTGTGTAGTAATTTCCCAAGTGGGAGAAGGGAAACCATGTTAAAGATGTGAAAAAATTGTTTTAAAAGGAAAAGCATGTTCAAAAAATTTAACATCACGTGATATGTAAATTTTGGTGTTGATGGGTTGAAAACAGTAATGATAATGATGGGTTTGAGAGAAACCCAAATAAATACAAGGAGTGGACTTGAGTTCAAGTTTGTGGGTAGTATAGGGTTTGAGCCAAGGGTAACATAAACAACTAAAAGTTCTAAGGGAATGGTAATTGGGTTTAACACCAAATAGCTTTTCAAAAGGGGACTGATATTTTAAAAGTGGTGTAGGTAATCAATTTATTAAATAGACAGCATGGTGAACAGCGAAAGACCAAAAAGATAAAGGTAAAGAGACATCATGCAGAAGAGTTTTGGCTGTTTCGATAATGTGACGATGATGACGTTCGACTATGGCAACTCGCTGTGGTGTATAAGGAGGTGATATTAGGTGTTCTATTCCATTAGAATTGAGGTACATGTCAAGAATTTTATACTCTTGTCCCCCACCAGTATAGAGAGACGAGATTTTAGTATTGAAAAATTTTTCCATTAACGAGTGAAATTTGGAAAAAATATCTTGAACCTCATTTTTTTCGTAAGGGTATACAACTATGTGTATTTGGTGTATTGATGAACAAAAATGTAGTAAAAGCGTTTCTTTTCAACATAAAGAACAGGTGATGGGCCCCATAAATCACTGAATTTTTTTTAAGTGGAGCATCACTAGTGAAAGACATTTTATCAAAAGGAAAACGGTGAATTTTATTTATAAAACAAGAGTTACAATATGTAAACTTGTCTTTTGAAGAAACAGGTAAAGAAAATTTATTTAAAATAAAATTTAGAATTTGGGAGTGGGGATGTCCAACTCGGTTGTGTCAGGTACGATATGGAATTGTTGTAGTAATGGCATTGACAGCTGGTTTGGAGTTGATGAAGTTGGGTCATTCATAGAGTCCGTCTCTATTCTGACCGTATACCAATGGAGTCCACGATTTCAAGTCCTTCACACAGAAATCAAAGGGAAAAAATTCAATGGAGGTTAGATTATCTTGATTAAACTTCGAGACATAAACAAGATTTTGTTTAATATTTGGTGCACAAAAGGTGTTGTGCAGTTTAAAAGATTTATTTGATGCAAGTAAATTTGTGGAACCTATATGAGTAATAGGAATTATTTTACCATCTCTCATTGCTATGCCGTCTGTACCAGTGTATTCCTCAAGATTATGAGGCTCAGTGGTGATATGATGAGAAGCTCCAGAATCAAGAATCCAAGGATCAGTAGCAGCTTGTCTAGTGGAAAGAAAATTGACTTTGGCTTGCATATGATTATGAGATTGAGATCTGCATACATTTGCAGTATGACCAGGTTTGTTGCATAACTGACAACGAACTGAATTGTAGCTAGAATTATTACGCCCTTGATTAGTATTGGAATTGTTGTTACACCAATGAGAATTAGAATTGGAGTTGTTGGGTCGACAGTTGTTGCGATTGTTGGAGTTGTTGGATTTGTTGCGGGTGGCAACAACAGCTATAATGGGAGTTGATGTCTTCTTTGATTCCTCATGTTTAAGAAAGAGTTCA
This sequence comes from Erythroxylum foetidum, assembly GCA_026546835.1. Lineage (NCBI taxonomy): Eukaryota > Viridiplantae > Streptophyta > Magnoliopsida > Malpighiales > Erythroxylaceae > Erythroxylum > Erythroxylum foetidum. The sequence continues at coordinate 33,784,838 of JANZLF010000004.1, forward strand.
TGATCAATCAACTTCTCATACAACTCCTCATAAGAGATAATTGAATCTTTTGCTCAAATTGTAGCAGATATCTCACGAAATTCAGGTCTAAGACCACTAAGAACTTTTACAATTAATTCATCATTAATAACTTGCGTACCTGCTGTTGTAAGTTCATTATATAGAGATCGAATTTGATTTAGGTAGTCTGCTACAGATCTTGATTCTTTTGAGAAATGAGCAAGCTAATCTCGAAGGCTGAAAATTCAGGTTTGAAATTTGTTTGCATAAGCAGTATGAAGAGAGTCCTATGCAAGTTTGGCGGTGGAAGCAGCAGTGACAGTTGGGGCGATGGTTAGATCTACAGATGCCATGATTGCGTTATGTATCAGTTGGTCTTGACGAAACTAAATACTGTGATTGGGATTCTCAATTTGCTAATTCTCTTATGTTAGAGTTGGTGATGGGGCTGGTGACTTGTCGTCAAGATGCCCAAAGAGGTTGTGCCCACGCATGAGCATGGATATTTGTGTTTGCCAGGTTACAAAGTTGTGGTTGCCAATGAGTTTAATTGGTAATTGAGATACTGGGTTGAACTGAACAATTGAGTTGTTGTTAGTGGTGGAGTCAACTCGCAGAAGATCACATTCGCAGGAATTGTTTAAGGCTCTGATACCATATAAACAAAGGATAAATATATGAGCTGAATTAATTGAATTCATTAAAAGAGATGTATATATACACAATGATGTATATATACACAATCTTACAACAAAAAATTTGTGAATGCTCCAAGAATAATGGAGAATCAATTCAAAATAAAACAACCAGAAAATCTGTAACTAATTAACAAGAAGCAGAAGACCAGGTCATAATAATTGAAGAAGAACTTATACAGCTATCTTGCTAATAATTTCCATTCATTCCTATGACTCCTATTTTTACTGTTACATTTTGGTATTATAGCAATGACCATATTAGAGCTTCAAACCATACTCAATTCTATAGAGAAGGAGATGGCTAAGAGGTTGGATGAGAGAGATAAGAAGATGAAGAAATTATCCATGAAAATAAATGCTAAGTTTCGGGACGTGTTAATAGCTATCATCCAAGGGAAACGAGTTAAAGATGAAAGAGAAAACAAAAACCAGAAAGAGAGGAGGAATTTAGAGCAGAAATGTAGAGGTCGAATAGAAATCAAATTATGAAGGCAACGTTCCCTAATTTCGATGTTGCAATTTCATGAATTGGAAAAAGAAGATTGAGCAATTCTTCACTTTCGAGGAGGTTTAGGAGGAGAAAAAAGCAAAACTCATCTTATTACATTTAGAGGGGAAGGCATTCTCCTAATAACAACAATATCTCAAGAATTGAGATAGTGCACCCCTTACATGGCTAGAGTTAGTAGGGATGTCAAAAAGGGCGTCTGATTGTTACTTAAAAAATAATTTTTTTATGTTTTATTTTTTAAAAAATATGGTGGGTCAGGAGCAGCCTGAGCCCTGCCCGACCCATTGACATCTTTAAAAGTTAGTCACAGATCTAGGATGTAGATTTCAGGAGTCTCTATTTGATGACTTCATTGTTGAACTGATGCACCTGAAGCAACTTGGTGGTGTTCAAGAGTAAATGGAAAATTTTGATGAACTAAATGTTATAACTAACTTAGATAGTTCTATAGCACTGAGTTCTTTCTTGGGTGGATTGAAGGGACATTTGGAAAAAACAGTATCAATACACAAACCTCAAATAGTTAATAAAGCTATAATGCTTGTTAGATTGCAAAAGAGTATCCTCATATAGTTAAAAGGAACTCACATAACCACCAATAGCCACAAACAATCCAAATGTTTTCCAAACAGTAAGTGTTCTACAAACTGTAACCATTACCATAATCAAACCACCTTCTCTCTAGCTCAAAACATATTTAATCCAAAAAGTTACCGTACAAAACCACCACATTAGAACCAAAAATTAGTCCTACACCAACCAATCAAACCCAACATTACACTCAACTTCCACCAACTTAAACATAAACTCATCCACAAGTAAAGTCATATACATACGTCATATAAACAACAAAATAGAAACATAAGAATAATAAACCGTACTACCATAGTTGAAAGAAGATCGAAGATCGACGGGTCTTTGTATCTCATATAAGGATAAATATACCTGTAACCACAAATGCAAAAACGCCAAGTTGTTTGCCTTAATTGTAAAGATGTAAAGGAAGAAGATGGAAGTAGGGACTGACAAACAAAATTAGAAGTTCGCCAAAATAAACGGTAAGGAGAACAGAGACGAAGTTCATATGTCATTGAATGCTATATAGGGAGAAATTGGTAATCACACAATTAAGGTAAGGGGTTTTATCAAGAGATAGTTAATGTATTTCCTAATAGATACAGGTTGTACACATAATTTTTTAGTGCTAAGCTAATGAAAGCATTGAGTTTGAAATATTATGTGACTAAGAGATATAGGGTCACAAATGTTAATAAGGAGACAGTGGACATTACCTCTTGCTGCGAGAACTTGAAGTGGACCTATGGCAATGGTGTATACACAGATTTACTCATATTATTATTTGCTAATCACTGTGCCATATTGGTGGTCAACTCACCCTTTTTGGATCATATGAAGGATAGCTGACAACAAGACCTTAAGCTACAACAGGTTATCTAAATGATTACAAGCTAATCCTAGTGACTCATCTAAGTAATTGTGGGATAACAATATACTTAAATGCAAGGGAAAACTTGTGATTGGTAATAACAAGATGCTTAAGTAGCAAATGATGGAGGTATACCATAGTTCACCTTGGGAAGGGTATTTAAGACGTAAGACTACTTATCAAAGGTTGTAAGAATCATTTTACTGGAAGGGAATGCAATAAGATGTTAACGTTTAAGTGAAGTAATTTGTCATTTTTTAGTGTAACAAACTGAAATTAACCGAATAGCCTGAACCCTATAACCATTATCTATTCCGCAGGGTGCTTGGCTGGACATTTCATTTGATTTTATTGTGGGTTTACTTCGTTCTAATAGGCAAAACCATCATTCTAGTTGTGGTTGATCGATTCATGAAATATGCTCACTTTATTCCTATAAAAGAATCAATCATATGGACTTTAGTGGCTAAGAAATTTATAGATATGGTTGTCCGTCTCCATGGTTGGGCCAAAACTATCATCTTTAGTTGTAACCTAATCTTCATGTCCTTATTTTTGGATAAACTATTATTGATACAAGATGTTAAACTTCTTAAATCCATTGCTTACTATCCACAAAAGAAGGGCCAAATAGAGGTTGTTACAAAGTTTTAGTGTGTTTCTACATTGTGCAATAGGGGAGACCCTTGGGAAGTGGGATGGTTGGTTATCTCTCACAAAATATTGGTATAACACAAAGTATCACTCAACCATTGGAATGATACCATTTTTGGTTTTGTATTCTTTTTACAGTGGCGATCCCTACTTGATAGGAAGCTCTGTTGGAGACTTGGTGGATAAAGAACTTCATACATACAAACAAATTTCATCCATTTTACGAAGGAACTCAGTCTGTTGGACTTACAGGAAAAGTCAACACCAGCAAATGACACCACATAGAAAATATAGGGCGTCACCTCATCAATTCTATTTTGTTCTTCTTTTACTGCTCATCATTATTCTTTGTCTTTATTTAAGTACTACAGCTAGGGTTGTTACGAAAGAATAACATAAAAGAGAGAGAGTATGAAATCAAATGTACATATATCTTCACAAATCATAAATAAAGATGATTCCTTTCTCACAAATTTAAACCTTTACTATTGTCTTCTACATGTTATCAGAGAAGAGAAGCTCTTACTATCTGAAAAAACCCCAATTTTGTTAGCATGCCTGGTAACGAAGGTGAGAGTGGTGATATATAAAATCAGTTCTAAACCAGAGATGAAGAGTTTGAATCGTACAAAATGGCGACGTCAAAAAATCCGAGAGCCATACTGGTAGCCACATTGCTTGATGAGACAAATTACCTACAGTGGAGTTGAGCAATGGACATTGCCCTAAAAGCTAAGGACAAATACGGGGTTCGTTAATGGAGATTGTAAGGAACCAAAAAACAACCCACAACTATTGAAGAAATGGAGAACAGTTGATTCTATGGTAACAACTTGGCTGTTAAGCTCTATGTCTATGGAGATTGCTAGGTCCTATTTAGTTGTGACTACTACGAGAAATCTATGGGAAGAACTTAGAAATAGGTTTGGAGAAAGTAATGGACCCCAATTTTACCAATTAATACAAAGTATCAATAATTTGAGATAGGGTAACGATTCTGTAACTAGTTATTTTGACAAGTTAAAACAGTTGTGGGACAATCTTGGAAGCATTACCCCTTTTAAAGCTTGTTCTTGTGAAATTGGTAGTAAGAATGCTAATGTTAAAGAAAACAACAAATTGGTTCAATTTTTAATAGGGTTAAGGGATGATTATCAAAGTGTGATTAGTCAAATCATATTGTATGATCCTTTACCTAATATAAGTAAAGGTTATTCCATGGTGATGATAGTTGAAAAATAGAGGGATGTTTCTAGTTTATCTAGGAATTCAAATGAAACTGGATGTTACTTTTAATGTGAAATCTAATGGAAATAGAAAGGTAGATGTAAGGAGAGTAGCTTCGTGTACGGATCAACAACTGGAAAGAGGAGATTTGTTAAAAGGGATGATAAATACTGCACCTATTATCACAAAAGGGGTCACACGATGGAGACATGTTTTAAAAAAGGGCAAGAGAAAAAGGGTTCCATATAGCAGCTGCAGTCGAGAGTCCTCTTGATATCGGACAAGGGAGCCAAAATGCTGAGACAATTAAAGTTGAAATTGAACTCAGTATATTATCTTGACAAGTGCAGGAGCTAACGAAGGTGGTAAAAAGAAAAGGTATGATTGAGGCAAACCATGTAGCATTCAATAGCTACACAGGTATGAATTCTTTTTGTAATGAAAATGTTTGCATTGATTATGATTATGGTTTGTGGATAGTATACTCGGAAGCCTCCACCCATATGACCTTCGACAAAAACAAACTCAAAACCCCTGTAAACACATATTACATTACACCTGTGACTCTTCCAGATGGGTCTTTAACGCCTATTAATCAAGTAGGAAATGTACAATTAAGTAAGGAAATAACACTGAAAAATATCCTTTATATCCCTACATTTCACCACAATTTGTTGTCTATTTGTAAATTTGCACAGCAAAACAACTTAGTTATAATTTTCGTATCCAACGTGTTTTTACAAGACCCCATTACTGATCATGTCATAGCCAACTGCGAGGAAATTGGAGGTGTATACAGGCTTGAACCACATCACTTCTTACCATTGAAAACCAAGATAGGTCCTTCCTTGAAATTCTATCTCGATGAAAATTTTGCTTGTAATGTGATCGATGATTATGGCATATAACACTCTCAATTTGATTATGTATCCTCTATGGTTTTAAAACATTTAAACTTTCATAGCTCAGAAATACCTAAAAATTTCTTTTGTGAAACATGTCATTTGGAAAAACAAACTAAAAAACCTTTTGGTAAGCATAATATCATAGCTACAAAAGCTTTTGAGTTACTACATTTGGACCTTTGGGCCCCTTCAAAACAAAAATTATTGATGGTTCAACATATTTCCTTACAATTGTTGATGAATATAGTAAAGTCGTATGGACCTTTTTATTAAGCACCAAAGAACATGTTCACAAGACTCTTACTATCTTCATCACCATGATTGAAAATCATTTTAAACAAGCCATTAAAACTATACGAATGGACAACGAAACCGAGTTTGTGAACTAATTGAACCAAAAATTATTTGAAAACAAAGGGATTTTTCACCAAAAAATCTACGTTCGTACGCCCCAACAAAACAGAGTTGTTGAATGAAAACACAAACACCTCCTTCAAATCACCCGAGCGATTATGTTCCAAGTAAATTTACCAAAAGAATTTTGGGGAAAGCTCTTTTAACCGCTATTCACATAATTAATTTCCTACCGATAAAAATACTATCATGGGAAACACCATACAAAAAATTACATCAAAAAGTGCCAACCTACAACCATCTTCACACTTTTGGGTGTCTATGTTACGCCACTAAAAACACTCCCCACAAAAAAAACTCGACCTACTAGCAACAAAATATTTATTCCTTGAATACTCAATTGATCAAAAGGCTTACAAATTACGAGCAATTGACACAAAACAAGTAATTTTTAGTCAGGATGTTTCTTTTTACGAAACCTTATTTTCGTATAAACAAATCAAAGAAAATGAACACAACACTGACCTAACATTTAACCTATTATTTGGATCATCCAACCTAAATACCTATACACAAAACCAACTACCTAATTCAAACCTAGTTGATAGATTCACCCACCCCTGACCAGATAGGCCACCCTACACCATTACTATCACCACTTACTACCGACACTCAAAATCCCCAAATTGAAACCCTATCTCCATCAAATACCCAAATGACTTCCGATAACATCACCATACCTACCTAACTTAATACACGACACCGGAAACCACCACAATTCCTTAATGATTACATTACTACCCTACCAAATCGAGCCCTTAAAGCTTCCTCATAGCTCTTAACAGACCACGACAACCTCATCTTCTCCACTTCCCATAAAACCTTCCTGGCTAACTTGTCTATTGACGATGAACCATTTTCTTATGAAAGTGTTAAATAAGATTCATTGTGGATTGAACCGATGGAGGCAGATTTTGATGTTTTTAAAAGAAACGAAACCTAGGTACCATCGAGGTTACCAGTGGGAAAGAAGGCATTGATTACGAAGTAGGTATATAAAATCAAAAGAAAACTAGACAGACAGATTGAATGACGGAAAGCACGTTTGGTTGTGAAGGGACTTAAGCAGACCCTGGGCGTTGACTACTTTAACGTATTCTCTCCTGTAGCGAAGATTACTACAATTCGCACTATTCTTGTCATTTTCATAGCTAAGGGGTGGCCTGTACACCATGTGGATATAAACAACGCTTATCTACATGGAAAAATCGACGAATAAATTTACATCTCACCACCTCAAGGTTATAACAGAACGCGACCAGGGGAGGTACTCAGACTTTGAAAATCTCTATATGACCTAAAATAGGTAAGAAGTAATGGAATAAGGAAATCGGGATAAAATTGACTGTTTACGGGTTTGTCCAAGCATACTCAGATCCTTGTTTGTTTACAAAAGGTAACGATACTGACTTTTTAGCCTTATTTATCTATATAGATGATGTGCTAATCACTAGTTCTGATGAATCCCTAATAAATGATACGAAGGGTTTCTTGAATGATTTAGTCACCATAAAGGATATGGGATAAGTAAAGTATTTTGTTGATATCGAACTAGCTAGATCAAAGTGTGGTATGATATTATCCCAATAGAAATACATACATAATATATTGGCTAATTTGAATTTGGTGGATTTGAAAAGTGTTGATGTGCCCATGGTTCCAGGACTGAAATTGAATACTGATAAAGGTGCTTTATTAGTCGATGTTAAGAAGTATAGGAGAATTGTCGGGCAACTATTGGATTTGAATTTTACGCGACCTAATATTACATATGCAATGTAACAATTAAGCTAATACACCGCTACCCCAAGAGAACCACATTGGAAGGCACTAACTCATGTGTTAAGGTATCTCGTAGGGAGTGTTTCAAAGGCACTGTTTTACTCTGCAGACTCTAAAAACAAACTATTAGCTTATTCTGATGCAGATTGGGCAGCTTGCCTAGTCACCCAAAAATCTATTACAAGCTTTTGCATATTTATGGGTTCATCCTTAATTTCATGGAAGATAAAAAAGAAGAAAACAGTCAGTAGATCTTCTATTGAAGCTGAATATAGGGGTATGGCCAATACTCTCTACGAAATAAAATGGCTAAATTATATCTTGAGAAATTTGCAAGTGAAGGTTCCATTTCCAATTCCACTAAGATGTGATAACATGGTAGCAATCCATATCTCCAACAATCCCATGTTTCACAAGTGTACCAAGCATCTAGATATCGATTGCCACTTGGTACAAAATGCAGTGCACGATGGTTTTCTCCAAATAAGTCATTTATCTTCAAGGTTCCAATTGGTCGATGCATTCACAAAGGATTTACCAACGCTAGTACTCCACACAGCATTAGACAAGTTAGGTCTACATAAACTCCAACTTAAGGAGGGTTTGTTGGACTCACAGGAAAATTTAACACCGACAAATGACACAACATATAAAATATAGCAGGCCACCTCATCAATTCTATTTTGTTCTTCTTTAATGCTCATCATTATTCTTTGTCCTTATTTAGGTACTGCAACTAGGTTTGTTACGAAAGAATAACAGAAAAGAGAGAGAGTATGAAATCAAATGTATATATATCTTCACAGATCATGAATAAAGATGATTCTTTTCTCACAAATTCATATCCTTACTATTGTCTTCTACATAGTCAATGTTTAAGTTCGCATGAAGAAACAAGTAGATACAAAACAGGTGGAACATACTTTTTAGGTCGAGGACTATGTACACCTTAAGATGCAACCTTATCACCAATCCACTATGCCTAACCAAGTGCATCACTATAACATCCCGTTATCCATTTTAGGGTTATAATTGTGAATTATGAGAAATTAGGAAAATACACATCATGCATAATTAATAGTGACATAAACATTTATTTTGCACATTCATATGATTGTACATGCATTCATTGGCATTTTCGGGTAAATTTGATTTATAAGTGAAAATTGTGAATTTATTGAAGTGTATTAAATATGATTTAGCAATTTTTGTACATTTTGGATATTTTGAAATTTTCGTAAATTATTTTTAAGCTAAAAAAATTATTTGGGGAGTCATAATTATTTCGAAATTTTGGTGAATTTAGAAATTTTTGAAAATTTCGGGGTATTATGGACTAATGATAGAGTGACATGTGGTTGCGATTTACTTATGACATATGACTTACTTATATGGTGACAAGTGTAAAGCATGCAAAGAACCCACGTATTATATGCTTTGAAAAGAAAACATTAGGAAGAGTTATTGTAGTTTTTGAGCATCTGAACCATTTTCTGCTTGACGTTGATTGAGTTGCTCTTGATGGTTGTCTGTGAGTTATTCTTATTGCTGAGAATAGTTGAATCCGGTAAGTAGTTCTAATAATGTTCATTTTCTGGTGTAAATATATACGTACATGCATAGGTTTGAAAATTGTGACTATGGTGATGACTGATTTTGATGATGGATTCGAGATTTGGGACTTGTTCAAAACTGTGTTGAATGGCTTCTAGATTAGAAAATATGGAAATTCTTGTAAAGTGATGTAGAAATAATATGTTTCTGTTCTGTTTTAAAAGTGTACGTGAATAATGATATACTGTTCATGTATGAAGTGTTAACAGAGGTGAGTTTGGATTTCGAGGAAAGTTTAAACGATGCAGTTAGGGATGACAATTGTACCCGAACCCGATGGGTACGCGATAAAATTACCCGAACGGAGGCGGGTATGAGGAGCAAATTTTTACCCGTGGGGCGGGTATGGGGGTTAGCAAAAATACCCGTCAGGTATCGGGGCACGTATGGGGATACCACCCCTATACCCGTTTACCCGTTATATAGTAATTACAATTTTGCCATTATATATATATATACATACAAACCCAGCAATTAAAT
>JANZLF010000004.1:33828204-33841845 GCA_026546835.1 Erythroxylum foetidum
ATTTAGTTAATATTAAATCAAATTATGAAAAAATAGAAACAAATTTTAAAACCTATAAGAAAAAAATAAAAATAAAAACAAAAAACTCAAATAAACAAAAATTTAACTGAATTTGAAAATAAAAACAGAAAACTAGAAAAATAAATACAAACAAACAAGCCTATATCTAATTAATCAAAAATAAAATTGACAAAACTAAAATAAAATTTTAAGTACAATTTGATAAATAATGAATTCCTAATCTTTAATTAAAAATAACATCATATTGCATTTTATTAATCTTCACTTTTTAAATAAAATTTATAGTTAAAAATATTACTATGTCTTCTTAAAACTGTAATTACAAAATATAATATATGTTTTTAGCCGTTCTTAACAATTTTTTATTAAGTCAAATTGATTTCTAAATCAACCGTGAACGATTTTAAAGAGCAAAATTTAGAACTAGCAAGTCGTAGAGATAAACTTCGCGAATCTTGATAGGTCATGTTTAATTAGACGTGAAGTTTTTAATAAAATAGAATGGAACAGAATAAAATGAAATAGTTTATAATATAATAGAACGTAAATGAACATAATTATTATTTGAAATGACGAAAGAATTTATAATATAATGTAATGAAATGTTGTTTGGATGAAAGATTTATAATTTAATATAGTATAAAATTGTTTATCATTTTACATTTCATTATAAACTCTTTAAATAAGAGAATTTTTTAGGATAAAATGATAAAACTCTTATCTTCCATCGAGTTTCATTATATTCTATTATAGAACTCTCTGTCACGATGAACCACTATTACATTCTACTATAAAACTCTCCGCTAAATGAGTCAAAATTTTCTGTCCAATATTATGGCGTTTTATTGTGTCCAATAAATCTCAGTCATTCATTTATGTAGGTCCTGTATAAATTTCGCGTAGATTCTGCAAAATAAATGGTTGAGATTCTATAAGACAAAATAAGACAGAGTAATATTAGACACAGAATCTTTTCTCTGCTAGGCAAGTTGTGACTTTTCTCGTCATGAAAGAGACAACCGACCACCAGGTGGTAGCTTTGCGAAGTACTCAAGAGCTCCAAGACACTCGGAACGCGCTCTTAACTTTTCCAATTAAGATCAAACAATGGCCAAATAGGCAGTAAGTATCTATCGGTTCACTATATTGTATAACCTTGATACGGACTATATCACGATGATATACAATCTCCAAGAATTTAGGATAATTTGAGACTGTATATTATATTACATTACATGTAAGAATCAAGTTACAGTGAATATCTGCCATTGTTATCTGCATCAAATGGGTCTAATTGCCACTCACTACTGTAATATGAATTGGGCAAACCCAACCAAAACTTGAAAGCCTCAGCTGCCCTCTTCCTTTCTCTCCTCCTGTCCTGTCTTGCCTGAGAGGCATGCTTACTGGTAAACATCCTGGAATGCATCTCTACGTATATTTTCTTGTACTTGGTCTTATTTGGTGGTATTCCATTGTCTTCCATGCAAGCAACAATCTCTAAAGCCTTCTTGAAAAATGCAGCTCTTACACAAATATCAGCCAGAGTATCTAACAGCCCTTTGTCGGGCTTCAATGGTGGGGGAGAGGGCAAATTCGGATCATAATCCTCTCCTTCCTTCGCTCCACATCTTTCCTGCACTTCTTTCCAAAGCAAGAGTGCCTCTCCTGGTCTCCTAGCCAGGCTTATACCATTTGCAAGACTTCCATAAGTAGCTACATTTGGGTAAAAGCCATTCTCCTTCATCTTCTGGATTGCTTTCTTTGCTTCCTCGACCAACCCCATTCTGCAATACCCTTCAACCAACATATTCCAAGCAATCATATCGACTTTCACCCGTGGATCTTTGATCATCTCGTCGAAAATCTTGTTAGCCAACTTTGGTTGACCCAAAAGTGCAAAAGCCTTCATCAAGGTCGTGTAACTGACTTTGGTTGGCAGAATTCCCTTAGCTCTCATCTCATTGAAGAAGGCAAGGGCCCCTTGACTATCATCAACCTTTATGCACCCATCAATCATGGTGTTATAAGAGACAACATCAGGCTCAATTTTAGCAACATCAGTCATCTCTTTCAACAACTCCTTAGCCTTGTCTATCTCCAGGTGTTGGCAATAACCTTTGAGCAGAATGTTGTAAGTAATCCTATTAGCAGGCACACCAATTCTTGTCATCTCGGCCAGCACTTGTCGAGCATGTTCCATCAAACCTGCCTTGACGAAAGCTGAAACAACAGTTGTATATGTGACATGATCTGGATGACTAGCTTTATCCTCCTGATGCCTCATAGCCTCCAGCGTTCTCAGAGTATCACTGACACGACGTTGCTTCATATAACCCTTCATCAATGTCGTGTAGATTCTAGAGTTAGGTTCAAATGCCTTTGGCAATAATGGTGGCTCACCACCACCATCCCCCATAGAATTCGGTAGCAACTTCTCAAACACCTCCACCCCGTTGGGACTCGAATTCTCAATCTCTTCATCCTCATCATCGCTCAAAACCTCGAAATTGGCCTCCCTAAGGATCTTACACATATCTCTCCTTCTTTCCCTCATTGCTTGAACCACAGTCTCTGCAGTTTCCAAATCACCAAACCCCACATAAGCTGCAACGAGAGAATGCAAAGTAGTGATACACAAAGGAATACCCTTTTCAATGACCCTCTCCACTACAAAAACAAGCAGATCTTTCCTTTCACACCTTGCACACAACTTAATCATCACATTATAAGTCAAAATATCAGGTTTAAGTCCAAACGCAGACATTTCCTCGAACAGGGCTAAGAATGTTTTGGCATCTCCAAGATTAGCACAAGCATTAAGAACATTGTTGAAGGAACCTGTATCAGGTTTCGAGTCAGACACCATATCCTCATCGGAGAATCGCCGTACACGTCGAGTGATAGACTTGAAGAGCTTGATAGCTTGCGTTGGGCCATCGTCGGCGCAGGAGGCGAGGCCGCTGACGACGGCAGACCACGCCTTCACGTGCGGGAGATATCCGGACCGGAGCATGGACTTGATGAGGGAGACAGCGTAGAGCAGCTGGCCGGATTTGGTGGCAGCGACGGCCAGAAGACCGAGAGAGTTGGCGTCGAGGCGGTGAAGTTGACGCTCATGGCGGAGGCGCGTGAGAATGGACTGAGCGCGTGTGAGGCCAAGATTGGATTTTTGATAGGAGAGCTGAGAAACTAAGCGACTCAGGCAAGTGGGGTTTGGGAGGTGATTGCATTGAGTGTAAAGGGTCCATGCTTCTTCAGTTTTCCGTTGCCGGAGAAGCCACAAAAGGGTCTGATCGTCAGTGATGTTTGTGGTGGTAGTAACAACGGTGGTAATGGTGCTTTGGTTGGAGACAGAATTAACCCGAGATAAGTTTGAGAATTTGGAACGAACAGAGGTTGGTTGCGGGCATGGCAAAGAGAAGTGAGTAAAGGGAAGCGCGTTAGAGAGAGAAGTGGAAGAAGTAGACGATGAAGATGAAGTGGGTAATGGAAGGTTCATGCTTGGAGATTGTGATACAAACTCTTTTCCATCCCAGATTGAACAGTAACAAGATAAAAAAACAGGACAAGAATTAACTTAAGACAGAAGAAGAAGAAGAAGAAGAAGAAGAAGAAAGAAGAAGATTGATCGGATAATTGTGTGGAGGGGCAAACTGGAATCACTTTCAGGTGAAGCTCGGGTCATGGTGGACAGGGGGCGTACTACGTGGAGTATATTCTATCCTCTTGTTTAGTTGGTGTCACATTTACTTGTAAAGCCCCTCTCAATTGCATCATTCCACATATTCAATGAGAACAAGATTATCTAATATATATACATATATATTTCTTTGAATGTGAACTTACTAATTATATGTTAAATGAATTATACATAATAATTAAAATTAAGTAGTGCTAGAGGTGAACTCGAGCACTATGACGAATCTGCTCTCTTCTTCATAGTCGCAGGCTACTTCTTCCAACCCATTTGTTTTGGACATCCATGAACTACTTTCTCATAACTGGATTGTCTCTCTCCGACATATTTATCGTAAGGGTAATAGGAGTACAAGCTGACTTGCCCACTTTGCCAGACAATTTCTCCTAGGATTCACTAGTTTTCAGCACCCTCTGAGGGACTGCCTACCTCTCCTAGAAGAGGATTTGTCGGGGGTCAGGCACCCACGACCTAGCATGTAATCTGTCTTGTTATTTTCCTTCTTTACACAAAAAAATAATTAAAATTAAGTGAGATTAAAAGACTTGACCTAGGCCGATCAAACTCGGGATGACTAAATTTTGGCCAAGACTCAGGCTGGGAATGCTCAGGTTAACCCTACCAACCCAAAAGACTCACATTCGAACTAAAACGACATCATTACGAAGCCAATCCTAAGTAAAACAGAACAGCAATGTAAGACAAGAGCACACCAATTGGTACTGTAAGCAAAATAAACATGTGAAGTTTTTCTAAAAAACTAGTGTTAATATTAAGACCATTCTTCAAAGGAGTCGGTCATTTCTATTAGAAAAGATGTGTATGCAATACTCTGTACATGACATGTTAGGAAGCCAAGCCCCTCCAACTGTAATCCCCTCCTCTTTTTTTCCAGTGCAGAAGTTACCAACTTCAGTCAATCAGCTATCTGTATTTCCAGTTATGTACACCAGAAGTCGTAAAGTGAAGATTGGAGCTTCCTATTGTTCCTTCACAATCAGCTCCTCCGTTGGTATCTGAATATTCCCACATATACCACCACTAACCAGGAAGCTAAACCTACCTGTACACCTGCTCTACTAATTACAAATTCACAATTTATGTTCAGTGAAACTACGAGAGGTGAAATGAGCCTTGTCCTTCTGTTATAGCATACAGAAGTTTCTCTTTCATCTTCTCCTGCAAAAGGATGTCCGTGAGAAATCTACAAATGTATTATACTAAAGAAAGATACAAACCGAAGCTACGAAAACAAGATGGGTACTTTCGAAGAGTAAGGTGGCAACTTTAGATAATTAGCACAAGTCATCACACTTGGTAAGTCCGCATCATCAGAGTTGCTGAAATGCTGTAAAGAACAACGAACATAAGATGATTGAGGTTGCCGTAAATAAACGAGGTAGGGGTAGAGGAGGACAAAGATGTGCCAATCTCACAAACCTTCCTGACAATTGTCAATTTCGGATTCAGAGATGCTAACCCTCCAGGAGGAAGTCGAGGTGCCCCAGTAACAAATTGTAGAAATGCCCGTCGCTCATTATTGTTAAACTCTTGAATAATTTCCAGCAACTGCATTTCAATACAAAGTGAGTGCCCACAAAGACCAACAAAATGAAAGCTGTGACTAATTTCAATCAGAGAGCACACAGACATTGGTGATTGGCAGACTGCTAGCAGTGTATCCATGGTCAAACTTGATATGATCCAGCAACTCATCAAACTACGTAGACATAAATTTCACAATGTCAGTTAATGACTACAATTAATTTCCTAAAACGAAGATTGATCAATCAAATTGCAGATATGCTTACAGCCCAAAGATCACGTTGTCCACAAAGCAAATGCTCTACTTCCTCCTCTGTGAAAATCTGAAGATGTTTAATTGGGAAAACCTGAAATAATGACAAAAAGTAAGATCTTGTCAAACAAAAAAAAAATTTAACAAGACTGACAAATTGAGTACAATTATTAGATACATAGGAAAGTCTGATTAAGTCTCTATATCATGAGATAAGCCTATTAATCTCCAGTTCTATATAATGCAGTGGGGAGAATCAAAGAATTCTAGCATTACGCTAGACTGGATAAAGAAAAACCAAAAAACCACCAGACTGGGAAATATATCATCGGTGAAGTTTTTATATCTCTCACTCTCTTTATTCTAAGAAAACCTTTTAACTATTGACCAACTTGATAAGAGAAAAAGAAGTCAGGCCACAGGGAACTGATCATATCATCAAACAACTAAAAGTATGCATGTCAGACCTGGTTAAATCCAGACTTGAACGCTTCAACTTGTCTGGAAATTCCAGTATGTATGGTAGCATCCACAACACGGCTAAGGTACTCTTCCAAGTTATCCATAGTCACCTAAGTAAAGGCAAATAAATCAGTTAATAGAGTTCAGGATTATCATGTTAAAAAAAATTGAGAGATCACTTACAATATCTTGATCTTGATCATGAGAAAGGATATAATCAGGATATCCGGGAAGAGTAAAGTCGAGAGTGAGATCCTCAATTCTAGTATTCCTAAAGCATGCATCAGGGATAGAATATGAATTTTCTCCACAGGAAGATCCAAAAATCTTTCTCCTCTTGACAAGAGCCTGAAATTCTGTCAACGTCCTACCAAACTCAGGATCAAATGACTGAATGTCATACAAATTAAGTTCCTGTACAAAGAAAAAATGAGAGAGACATTCAGAGCATGCCTAATCAGTGGTTGATAAAAATTTTGCTTATGTTCTCAAGTTCATTGTTCAAGGACTACCTGCTCAAGAATTAGTCTATAGAAGGCTTTGGAAAACGGCAGATCCAAGACCCTTCCATCTTGAAGAGCCTTTGCCACAAGCTGGCCCAAAAGGACAAACTTTTTTATAACTTCAGAAAATTGTGCATCTGGTGTAGATGGCCAGGGGCGAGGAAAAAGTCCAAAAGCAGATATCATGATTCCAGAATCCTCATCCTGCAAGCTTTTCTGGGTTGAAATTGAAACATTGTCCTCTCTCCACATACCCAAGCCAAATTTCTGAAACTCATGGCTAACCAGGGTATAAAATTCCAACGTTGGACCAAGACCAGTACCAACTTCTTCCTCATACATTACTTCAACTGGTACTTTAACATGAGCATGAAGGTCCATCATCTGGGCTGCAGACTCTAGAATTCTGTCACGGTGAACTAAGAATTTCTTACGGGATGCACTGCCAGAATTCGGTCGCCTATCTCTTATGATACCTTGATAATCATGAGGAGGTGCCTGTGTTGATATTTGTTGAGGACCAAATGCTGATAACCGGTAGTATTTACACCTAGCCTCAAAGCCAAATAGAAAAGGGCATGAAGCCATTAGCTGGTTGCACCAGAGAGGTAAACCCCCAGTAGATAAAGCCAAAGAATCTCGCATCTGCTGCTCCAGCTTTTCAGTCAATTTGCTGCTCACAAATTCATTCTGTGATACAGAACGAACTACTACTCTCAAATTATCCAAGTTATCAACTAGACCTTCTGCAAATGCATGTACTCTCTCATGGGACATCAATTGAAAATTGAACTTATTCAAACCTTCTAAACTTTTCAGTAGAAACAATATGTCATAGGTAGGACTGGATTCGTCCAAGCCAGAAGCTACTTCACAATCAAATAGGCTGGAAAGGAAAGATGAGTATAAAATGTAAGCCCCAGTTTTTTCTAACAACGAGGAACTTTGAGCCACACCAAGGCATCCTGGGCTTTCATCATCTTTAGGTTCCATATACGTTTTATAGGTGAGTGTGTAAACTTGACTCCACAATTTTGCCCCAGCATCAAGTTCATGTTCCAGCTTGACTTTGTGCTGGAGAATTCCTTGATATAATGTCGAAGTCTGCTTCAACTGTTGTCCTTCTAGGTAAAACAATAGTTTGGGGGAAGATTCTTCATTGCTACATGAGGCAGAAACCTCAGTTGCTACACCATTGTTTGCTCCAGATGGAAATTGTATTTCATGCTCTCTATCAGCCTGGAGCGCAGGAAAGCACTACTAGTGTCAAATTCAGGAAATTTTCACTCAAACCAATAAGTAGAACCTAAGGAGAAGACGTACATATACCATGGATTATCTAGTCAAGAACCTAAGACTTCACTAACAGTACCTTTGTTAGGTAGGGAAAACAACATAAAACATGAATTTTAACTAAAAATATGGATTAAGAAAAACAACCAAAATTGAGAAACACATTTAGCACCTTTAAACTACACAAAGTATAAACTTGTTAAAGATGGAACATAAATGATTGCATTTAATTTATATTTATAAGACTTTATTTTTTTAACTTTCTTGTTTCTAGCATCTTAGGCCATAACTCTTATTACAAATAGGGTCATCTGGAGCCACTTGTGCCTATATCTTTCATTCTTCTCCCTTCTTTTCCTTTCTTCTTCTCATCTTCTCACTCTACTCCCCTTCCCATGTTGTCCTACATCAGAGGGCCAATTTCACACATTCCCGGGAAAATGCATTAATGAAGGTAATATGTACTTACGGTATCTACAGCATCTATAGTAGGATTTGAAAATAATGTTTCACCAAGATTTCCCTGTCCTGAATTTGCAGCTTGTTCAGGTGAAGATTGTGATAAGTCAGCCACAGTTTCCTGCAAAAGAATGCAACAAGTCAGAGTAGATTCTACAGAACAAATGTGCAACAAAAAAGAAATGAATAAAGAAGCATAAAAGAAAAACCAGATTACAAAGATTGAAGCATAGGAACAACCTGCACCTCAGGCAAATCAACGAACATTCTGTCAGAGGCCACAAGATCTGAATTTTCTCCCTGTTTCAGGTTTGCATCTGCAGGCAATTCCAACCGCACACCTTCCCTTGGTTGTATGAATTTAGCAGCACATAATATACGTTTGTCTTTCTTCACTAGAACTTTAGGCAGTAAAAACCCCCCGATAGCCTCCAAAGAGGATAAGGGGTCAACAGTCAAAGCATTTTCAGAATAGTCAGCAAGGGAAGACTCTCCTTCTTCCCTCACAAAACGAACTCTTACGCATGGATGAGATACAGAACGACCATAAGGAACAGCAGCAAATGAGTTCTTTTGCTTGTATCCATGACTCAAAATGACAGGGAAATTTTCCAAAGAAGATAGTGCATTTTGTAGTTTCCGTATTAAAACAGATATAGCCAACTCTTCAGTCATGTCAGAAGAAGACATAAAAAGCCTTGCGAACACCTCAAATCTTCTCTGTACAACAAGGCGATGATCCAATACCCCATTAACATCCACATTTTCCTTCATATACCGCCCATTTGAAATATATTTTACCAATGATTTCACTATTCCACTCTCAATAAATTCAAACGTGGAAACAGGCTCTGCACCATTAAGCTTTGACATAATCTGAAGTAATAAACAGTGGAACTTTTCTTCATTACTGTTGGAAGCACCAGTTTGTAAAGATGAATTCATCAAATCACTCAGTTCTGTAGAAAGAGATCTGAGCTTTTGAAGGATATCAGTGAATCCTTTGTCAGAGTTGCATAATACAGGAGTAAAGTGACTGCTTCTTATATGCTTTGCAAGATTTTGAACACTATCCTTTTCAAGCTTGCACATTCCCACTTCTGACGCTGGAGGAGACTGATAGCTGTCAAAAGCATAGCATAAGCATCTCAAAGCAACCTTTGACACAGACTTTTGACTAGCGTGAAATGGAAACTGTATTTCATTGAGAACTGGGAACATCAGATGCGAAGATTTTTCTGGTGTCAGCAGGGAATCTATGGCAAAAAAAACACCTTCCTTGATGAAAGAGTTCAAGAAAACATCTGAAAGCTTTTGAAGAATTACTTCAGCAATTTGCAGGGCTAACATTAGCACATGGTGATCCTTTCGAGTGAAGACCCCAGCCAAGAAACTGCATCATATCCATGGAGAATGATAAACTGCAGATGAAGGCATTTAAAATTAAAAGCTTTTAAAAGAAAAGAATGCCCAATTCACCTTGGAATGTTTGCACTCTTAAGCAATTCAACGAGCATGTCAGATTTGCTGAAATAAACTAACTTGTATATAACCGAGAGGCACCCGTAGCAAACATATAAATTTGCACCAGAATTAACAACCTGTGTGAATGTAAAGGAAAATTTACTGAGGAATGGGAAAGAATTCACGTGAGCCAATGCAATGATATGTTCAGATAGCAAAACCTGGATCAACATGGGTAGCACATTCAATCCAAAGTTACGCAAAATATCAGAGTGATTTACTAAAAATGACTCTCTATCCGACACTTCATGAACTTCTTGATCTTTTGCAACTGCAGGGAGAAGCTCATTTAGAAACTTCAAGACTTCAAGTACCTAAGAGAATAGAAAGAGATGCAGTGACAACCCATTTCAATTATCTAGAAATATAAGAATTTGGATATTGTTCAAAAGGGAAGGCAAAGCAAAAATAGCAAGAATAAATAGCTGAATAACAAAGAGAATGATCTCCTTAACCTGAAAATCAACAACAGAAAAGAATAAGCAATCCGACAAAAAAATGCAAATGGAACTACATCATTATCTTGCCCACCAACATTCCTCACCATCAACCCTTAGACACCATCAAAACACATAATAGTAAATTCTTCAATTTTTAACTCCTCTCTGCTTAAAGTTATATAAAAAGTTACAGATACTAACCTGATTTCCCTGGCCATCAACTGCAATTGGAGATGACACTCCATGTGAAAGGTCATGAGCAGCCAAAATGTCCTTCAAAATGCTGCTAATATTGAGCTCATATAGAGTTCTAAAAGCAACAGTTGAGCCAGAAGCAAGTTTGGCAAGTAACCCAATCAAACCCTGTCAAAGATAATATAATTTGATAGAAGTAAATATGTTTATTGATCTTGAAAATGTCAGTAAGCTCAATAAACATACATTGTAAATTGGCTGTGACAGAGTGGTACGGCTATTCAAGTGTAACAGATGCGTAGCTTGATTTATCAATCCATGTTTACAAAGCTCATCCAACATGTCAGAAGAGTGATTAACTCGTTCTGCTACTTTGATGAAGCATGTAGCTACATTTTCAACAAGCTGAGAAATTCACATAATATACCATGAGGTCATCAAAAAGAAAGGTTTGCAATTATAGTTTCTTGAAAGTAGTCATATAAAAGACACACTAAACAATCAATACCTGTCTATCCTCGTACTGAAGAAGATTGCATAATATTGGAACAGCTTCCATGAAATGTGAAGAGCATTCAGTTGGTAGTTTCTTGCACATATTAACCACAATCTGAAGAGCAACCCTCTGAAGGAAACAAGGGGTAAATCTAAGATTATTTTTGTTCCACCCACAAGAATGATATAATAAACTAAATTCGATAAATAAATGGAAAGAATGGATATTTGTGATAAGCTGCACATTAACTTACTTGTACACTGGTCGAGAAAAAGTCTATAAATTGTAGAACAGCCATAATTGCCCCTGCCTGCAAACACGGTAGTGGCTGGTCCCGAGATATTTTCTCCAGTGCTTGAAAACACTAGATGAAGATCAAAGAGAAAGCCTCAATAAGTACCATAAATAAGTTCTCCTCTGTGTTAAGCGATCGATTAAATTTTGTCCATTAAGCAACTGCTGAATGCATTTCAAACTCTACCTGTTCAGCTACATCCAAATACTCAATGGCCATTAATCTCTCGCAAAGGGCAGGAATTGCATCATGTCGAACAAGAGAAGCAGATGCTCGAGGAAAAACATCACAAAGATAAGTTAAAGCCCTTATAGCAAGAAGCATTATATCTGGGTTGTTTTCGTGCCTTACAAGCCGAACAAGAACTGGAGATAAAGAGTCTGCCATCACATTGGACAAGGAGTCTTCTGAACAAAAAGCCAGAACTTCACACAACTCTGTGAGTGCAGCTAACTGCTCAGAAGGCTCACTCGCTTCATTTAAATTAGATAAAGCTCTCATCAATCTGCCATGTTCACCGGATTTATGCCTATGAAAATTCTCCAAGTACCTCCGTCTCCGGTCTGCTTCCTCTGAATCACATGATTCATAAGCTGATTCTCTCTCAGGTTCTTCCTCCTCTGAGTGGCTGGAAGCAGAATCAGAGGACGAGGTGTCCATCTCTGTATTATGAGTTTCTGTGTCATGGACATCAGCATTGGAATCTATGTGGGTTTGAACGGATGAGTTTGAAGAACTTGGTCGAAACTCCAATGAATTACAGGCCCTCTTATCAGCAGGCAATTCGTCTACCATTTCAGGCCGTTTATGGCCACGATTTTCCATTGATTTCCCTTCGCTTATCTTGGATATTTAATCCAGTCTTCCTTCCAAACGCACTTAAACCAGAAAACCCTACAAATTTAAAACTCTCAATCAGGTACACCAAATGACATTATCGTATATTCACTAACACCAGCCCCAGGAGATTAAATCAGACAAAGCAAACGCAACAAAAAGATACAGTTCACAACACTTCAAAAGAGGTTTAAGTCAGAATTCACTATTGAAACCTGAAAAAGCTTTTGCATCAAAAACAAAGCAAGCATTGTCACTCAAAACAATCATAAGAACCACAGATATCGAATCTTTACAACGATTTTGACGTCTACGAGCGTGAGTCCGTCTCAAAAACAAAAGAAATCTCTAGAAACCGCGCTATGTCAACAATCAAACACAAAACCGACCAGAAAAAGGCCAACAGAATTCAAAAACCACAACTTGCTCAAACCAAACACAACACAAATCATCTTCCCAAACATTTCAAACAAGAAAAGAAAATCAAGAAAAAAGAAAGAAGGAAAACAACGATTATCAGTTGACAGAACTCTGAATAACTAAACCATACACAAAAAAGAAGCACCTAACAATTGTAGATTACTTGAAGCTTAATCGGCCTTCGAAGCACAATCGAAGACCGTAAATGCTTAAATTCTTGTAATTATATCTTTTCTATTCTTCTTTTTTCCCTCTTTCGCTCTCTTTCTTTCTTTCTATCTTCGGCTTACTCTTCACGGCGATGCGGGAGACAGCGATAGAGGTTAAATTAAACAAGAGGTGTGATCACAATGACAATCATATTGGGGGCTATAGAGTCTTGTGTACACATCTACGTTTCTCAGCATGTATGTATTTTAAGGGTTTAATTAAACTTAATTTAAATTAATAATTATAATAAATTATTAGTTTAATTTAATATTTTATTTTTTAACTTAACTATAAACAAATATAGAATAAAGTTGTTATTTTAGATATTTAGATGGAATGAAATGTAATATGAAACTCACCTTTTGTTCTGTTTTATTATAAACTCTTCTCACAAATGATAAAGTAATATTACATTACATTTCATTTTATTAATAAACTCTCAACTAAACTTAGACGTCGGATTCAATCTAATATAATATTATCTAATTTCAAAATAATTATTTTGAAGTATAATAAAAAATCTAAGACTTTTATAACTCCTCTGTTCTTTTTATTTCTTCATATTAACTTTAAATTATCACTAAATCTTTAAAAATGTGTTGTTATTTTAGAAATTAAAGGTACAATTTCGATATAATTTTTTATAATTTTTAAGTAATTTGAGTGTATGCATAATTGTGTATTATAGACACAAAATTCGTATTCAATTATTTACAAACATGATGAGTTTTTAATTTATATTTTTAAGTTGAGTAAAAAATAATTAACTTTTTCACACTTAAATTAATTGTCATGAGAAAATGATGATAGGATAATACGGGAGTCAAATCCTCTATACCCATAACCAATGTTCTGAAATTCGGACCGGTCATCGAACCGGTGACCTTACTGGTTACCGGTTTGACTGGTTATATCGGTTCAACCACCGGTCGAACCGGTGTGACGTAATAATTATGCAATAATTATATTTAATTATATATAATATTAA
>JANZLF010000004.1:33863735-33875883 GCA_026546835.1 Erythroxylum foetidum
CAAAACTCCAAATTAAAAATAAAGATCGAACCGAAAATCGGGACGGTCCCCCATTACCACCACAAACTGACGGAGACACACAAGGAGATGGCTAAGATACCAGCTTTCTAACAAGGATATACCCCATGACACACGGATAAACTCTCACTAACAAATTAAGAAGCACGGAGTAAAAGTGTGTACCTGAGAACTGAGTGTTGGGCTGAGGTGGTTTCCTCGTGCCCTGCATACAAGACCAAATCAATAGAAAGAGCAGTTACCTGTCAACTAAGCTGGCAGTGGCATGGAGGGGAGGCGTGTTTGACGAATGAACTGAGAATTACCGTGGCCGTCATAGACATCGAAGAAATCAACAGAGGAGATCTCACCAGAGATCCTCAAGCTAACTTGTTGAGTGATATTTCAGCAATGTTAAATTGATATTGAAATGTTAAGATTATTCACTGTCTGCATGAAAGAAGAAATCAAGTAACTGATGGGTTTGCAAAATTAGGTAGATGATCGTCTACCTCCTTCCATTTCTTAGAAACTCCTCCCCCTAAGGTTAGGTCTGCTTTGTTAGCCCGCAGGGCGTAGCTCAGTTAGTTTTGGAGGGGTAGATTTGCTCCAAGGTGCAAGGTTCGATTTTCACGGTTTGCAGTGTGAGAGCAACATTCTTGAGCTCCTTGTGGGCTTTGAGGGTGGACTCCTTGTAGACCTGTGGGTTGTTCACCTCCCACTTAGCGGATCACTGAGTACTTAATTTATATTCTTCCAGTTACTTTATCGGGCCGAAGTGTGGAGAGCCCTTTGAATTAAGGATTCAACCTTTTTGCTCCAACGTTTGCTTTGTTAGCTGATATGGTTGGCGTTATTTCTGAACGTCATTAGCTGCCCCTTTCTTTATTTTTTTGTTTTGTTTTCTTAATTTCAATTGCATCAAAAATAATAGGGCTACTGAACTTCTTCCACTCACTTTTTTGTTAGGGGGTTGTGCATTGCTAATACGACTAAGAATGAAATAAAAGGATTGTAAAAAATGGATGAATTTAGAGTTTTAGTATTAAATTAGATTCCAAAGAAGCCATTCCAGCAAACTCGTGCCTGTGTTTTTCCCTTTTATAGGGAAAGCAGTAAAAAGTGGGCGCTGGGGCCAACCTGAGACTGAAACAGAAGAAACCCTTAGAAAACCAGACAAAATGGAGCTAGATCGATGTCCAAGATGAGCATTGAAGTGACCCATAATAAGGCATAGTCCAAAACCCAACGTGGAAAGAGCCCCCCTGTGACCTTACGAAGGTCATAAGTAGTAGCAGGATGCTACTACTGTTACTGTAGAAAAAGGTACAACAGGCTGTTCATGGTTGCTGATACAGAGGAGATAGGGTTAGGACTCCCTCTTTTCATCCTTTGCAGAGTGAGCTGTCCCAATGCAAAGCCGAGGAATGCGGAATTTGCATAAAGCCGAGGAAAAAGAGGGGTCCCATGACAGGAAATGACTTGCGATTAATGGAGATGACCATTAGTTCTCCGTGATTCTCATGCCATCTGGGTCCAAGTTCTCCAAGCCATACGCTTTAGGATGAAAGCTGCAAATAACAATACTTGGAGAGAAGTGGAGGTGTACGTGTGAATGTGATTAGAAGTCAATGACTGTTTCTGTGTCTGCCTGGTTGCCTAACCCATAGGTGTCTTGATTCTTGAGTTCTGGCAACCATACCTTAAATTACGTATCTAAGAACTTTAAGCTTCAAGAAGAAAAGGGAAATGGGGTTAGTGATTGGTCGTTGAAGCCAAAAAGATGTCATGTAGACTTAGGAAGATGAAGTTGACAAGCTGCAGCTGAAGGTTCTGCAATTGTGGAAGAAGCGAATCCTGATGATGCTGCAGTAGAGAAGAGAGGCCGTTGACTCGAGAACCATTGGCTTTGCCATGCCCATTTTGTCAACAAATCTACTTCCACACTCTTCTCTATTGCTCTTTTCTGTGCAAAAGAATAGTTGGTGGAATTTTAGTTCAATACAGAGCTTTGGAAAACTTAATCAAATAGAATGATCATTTCCTTTTCAAGATTAAATAAAAGGACAAGTAGATTCGGGGGTGAAAAGTAGTACAGGAGGGCATTACCTTATAGATGGGAAAGATACTGGAACTTATATCAGTCCACGTACAGGGATGATCTGATGCATTTGAAGGGCTATGCAGTAACTGATTATTAACTGTTGGTGCAAAGCTCAGAACCTGAAAAGGCACAATAAAGTGAACCAACCTAAGACCATGGCCAATATACTTAGCTGAGCTAAATTGAAATATCAAGGAAGGTCCCTCAAAATATCAAGTTGGATCGCCTAGGAACTTAGCTAAATATCATAATTTGATTTACCGTTGGTGCCCTCCCAGAAACGTCAACCCAGCCACTTTCAAGAGGAAACGTCTCTAGGTTGCTGTTCATCTTTGCACCATGATACATATCAGGTGGTGCAATCCCCAAGTTCAGATTCAGATCTTGGGTGCCATCTGCATCAAGATTAAGTTATTGGTGTAATCTAAATCCAGTTGATTACTTAAGAATTCCTGACTAAGAGACTAGTATTAAACCTCTACTATTGTCCTCAGATAGAATCTCCTCTTCATAAGAGCTTGGCTTAAAGTTGGTCACTGCTTCGCTTCCATTGCATCTGATGGCAGCTTTGTCATATGCCCTGCTAATAAACCAAAACCAACGTCCAATTGAAATTAGGCAGCTGATTCAGAAAAATGAAGACTTTATTCATAAAAAGATCCAATTCAGGATCGGTAGGACCTTGCAGCCTCTATCTCAGTATCAAATAGCCCAAGATAGATATACCTGCAGGAAACAAATGAATGCCACCAATAAAAATCATTAGAACATGTATCCAACTCTCAATAACTCTCATGTTTTTAGTTCATTTTCCTACTTCATGACAAAATGGCACATACTGGGAGTGAAACTCAAGATCAGGGACAAAACAGCATACAGCTTAGGAGTGAAACACAATCTTAGGGACAGCGTTGTAGATGACAATCTCAATGAGCACAAAACTAAGTGTTCAGAAATTGAAAAGAGACAAATGATCAAGCCATACACATAGAGAGGAAAAATCTCACTTCTTGCCAAGAAACTGCCCCATACGAGCCTCCCATCTGCCACATTTATGCAGCGTCACTCCTCTATATTTCGAGCTTCCCCTCGAAAACCCCGTGCTCTGCCGCCGAAGAATATGCACAAATTCTTCCTTGGTAAAATTACTCATCTGAATCCAATCAGACCCAACATCCATTGACAACAAAATCAAAACAGGCAAGGATTCTTACCATAGCATCTACGAAAACAAACAAAAAAGTAAAACATGAATCAAAAACTCACCTGCTTAATGTCATCCTCGTAATAACTCGCATCAAAGTTGATATCTGCATCGACCCCACGAAACTTTATCGCTGCTCGATCATATGCCCTGAAACCCAAAACCCATGAAACCATCAAGTCTCCTCATGAACTAAACAACAGGTTATAATCTGACGTCCTCTCATGATTACCTAGCAGCAGCAAGAGCTGTGTCAAACCCTCCTGGAATCACAAAAGAACCGTAAAACAAAAAACTAGCAATCAGATACAAAGATTTAACGTTGATCTCCAATTAGTGAAGAGATAGCTAGAACTTAAACATTTACTCTTCTATGCTTACCCAAGTAAACCTGCTTCCCACAGTCCCTGCACAACAAACGATACACGTTCAAACTTAACACCAGAAAACAACCTTCATTGATGAAATTCAAATTACTCTACAAAAAAAAAAGTTAAGAAGAAAGAAAATTCAAGAACTAACGATCAACTAACCATATATGCGATTCCCAGCGACCAGTTCGCCGATAAAACGTAACGCCGCGATACTCTGAGCTCTTAGACCTTGGTCCACGCCGACTCTTCTTCACCTGGGGCCTCTGACCCATAATCCTCTGCTCCGCACCGCCATCGTACTCCGCCTCCTTGCACTCAAGATCCAAACGCCGAGAGCGCTCCACGTCCACCGGAAAAAGCTCGATAGTCCGATCACCGACAACACTTCCTCCGACCTCCTTGCTCATGATACTACAGCTGTAGCTGAAAGCGTCGGCGTTAGAGCAGGAGTCCTCGTCGCCGGCAGCAGCAGCAGCAGCATTGACTACGGAGGAGGAATTGAGGCTTCCGGAACTCTCCATTTGGTAGCTTAAAAGCTCCAGAAGCTTCAGCTTCCTCTTCCTCTTCCTCTTCCCGGCCGTGGTGGACTCACCGGAAAGCATGCTCAAGTTAAGATCCAGCATTACGACGCCGTTTAAGTCTTAGCGCCTAAAATGCCACGAAGACGAGATCATAAAGAGTGAGATGAGAGTGTCTGGGATATAAATAAATCGAAATGTAATTAGTGAGAGGATTACGGTTAATTATAGTACTAAGCACTGGGGATTAGTATGGCCGAACGGGGAATCTAGCCTGAGCCGGCTAAATATGTACTAATTGTGATTAGTGATTAATTAGAGAGGTAAACTTAAGATTAGACCAGTTCTTCTCTGTTAATCACAAGTTTCATGTGTCGCTACTCAAGACATTCACATTCCTTCTTTGTTCTCTCAATACTGTTAACTTGCAAGTGTACTTTTTGTTTTTTTTCCGTTCATCTGTCAATTTAGCTTGTGATATTTCAACTTTCGATGCTTTTTAACTTTTGATGTACGTATAAACTTATTTAATTTTTAAAATGTTTAAAATTAATTGAAAAAACTTAATAAAATAATATTAATAATGATAATAAATTATATATAATTATTTCATTCTTTTATTTATCTTTTTATGGTGATCGATTCATTATTATTAGAATTTATAGACATTTAAAATTTAAAATATTCAATCAGTATTAAACCGTTATAAAATCAGTTGAAGATTGACTAAAATTGAAGAATTTAAAATATGATTGAAAGTGATTGTTCTTATCAATCGAATAATTTAAAGTTTAATTAAAAAAGATTGCTAAATAAAAATTAATTTATTCTTTTTTATTTACAAAAACTTACTAATTTACGAAAATTGACAAATCAAATCGACAAGTCTACAAGTTCAATATTTTTAAAACTGAACCGGCAGACTCAATTGAATTTTTTAATCATTAAAAAATACAAACTTTATTATTATTTCAAATTCTTATTAAATAATTGTTTCACTGCAATTGTTTAAGCTGTCATGTGAGGCAAATTTAATTGGTTTTATATATTCATTAACGCATACCCTCAAATGAAAACTCTTTGGATTTGAAACTTGTACAGACTCACTCTACCTTATGCTGAATAATAGGTGGATGGTAGGATTTGAACTCACGACTACTCGATCACAAAGTCTCTGATATCATGTTAAGTGAGCGCTTCACCACAACAGTTTAAACTATTGTGTGGATCCAACTTAATTGGTTTTATATATTTACTAACAGTTCTCTCTGTAGTTTATTTTTTTTCTTATATCAGATAATTTATTTAATTTAAATATTATTTCAACACTCTTTAGTATTTTTGTACTTAAAAATTTATTCTCTAAATCTTTTAAAATTTACTTATATAGAATAAAATGAGATTAGGACTCTATTGCTTTCATAGAACTAGGGCAGGGGCAGCTATAATTTTGTTGATGAAAGGGGTGAACTGAACCAGAAAGAGTGGATGTTAAGGGAATGTGATCAGACCGCACCAACTAGAATTGAGCTGTCGGGGGAACCTAAATTTGGCCGCGCGTGTGAACCTGATTGGCCTAAGTTTTCTAAAACCATTGATCTTCGTACTTCGTTGTTTTGTCCTAAGTCTTATGTTCTTTTTGTCGTGGGTCGACCCTCTCGTACTCATTGCTGTTTAAGGATTCATTTCACGACTCTATACAATCATCCCGTTTTAAGGATTTCGATCCCACCGATTTAGCCGTCTAATCGTTTGGCATCTTTTAACCGGCAGAAGATTCCAGTCTTCTCATCTTATTACAAGTGTTTTACACTATAACTTAAATAATAGTACTATTTACATCATGATGGGATTAAAATAATACTTAACTACTCATGGAGTCTTAAAAATAGCAATAAATATAATAGTATGAGTTTATTTAAATCTTTTGTGAAACAATAAAATGAAAATTACATAATTAATATTTAAAAAATCATGTTTTACATTATATTAAGTTAAAATTGCACAGTTGTCATATGATATAAACAAAATTTAGAACTCATATATTCAAACAAATTTTGGAAATAAACTCTTAACTAGTTAGGAGTAAAGCTGCGTACTACTGGATCTCTCTAGTTCTTCTGTGTGAGCAGGATTTATACTAAATTTTGTTGTTATTTTTGTATACTCAAAATTATGAAAAACTTTACTTAATTATGATTTAAGATGTTATTATTCCCATTTGGGTTAATTGTAAAAAAAAGCTTAAACTTTCTTTAATTTTTCAATTATAATTCGAGTTTAAAAGTAGCAATAAAATATCTACATTTTTTATTTTTTTCAATTCTAACTCAACGTTAGTCTCACTGTTATCTTTGTTAACGTGATACTGTCACTTATCATTGGACCCTTATTAATCAAACACGTCAATGTAATTAACATAAGTCAATCTGATTATTGAAACGACATCATTTCATTATAAAATTGAGACAATGTCGTTTCAAGAAATGAACAACACACCCCGTTGTTTTCAATTTTTAACCTAAATCTCCAAATCTGTCATTGTCAAGACGGTCGTCGAAGAAAACCAACCTCTGTTATATGCAAAAAGCTTGTTGTACCGGATTGAGTTATGGTACAATACTCTACCGTTACCCATTAATATTGGGCACCGTTTTGGGTAATTTTTTAAATTTATAAAATAATTTGTTATTTTTTTTTTGAAATTGCAAAATAATTTATTGTCATATTGTACTGTTATACTGTATACTTTATAAGTTTACATCAACCTTGTTTTTAAAAATAATAATAATAAATAATAACCACAATTAATATGAAATAACAATAATTTTAAGATATTTCATATATAAATAATAACCACAATTAATATGAAAAAGGATAATTATCATCATACAACTATAAAATTAAGAACAATACAAAGTATTTAAAATATTACAATTTCATCATATAATAAATAATAATTAAATCAAAACATTAAATCAAAAGAGTAATAAACATCCTTAACTCTCAAACTATTACAATTTACTATAAGAGTTTGTTATGAAGAGCTAACCAAGCAGAAGTGAAACCTATAACAAAATATTTACAATTACATTATATATATATATAATTTAACATATGCATTAAATATAAGTAAATTTTAAAGAAGAGGAAAAATAAAAACCTGAAACTTCATTTAATCGTTTACGGGAGGATGCCCTCAATAACTACACTGATTTCTGTTATCATTTAGTATAAAATTTTCATCATTAAGAGGAGTCTCATCATCATCATCATCATTCATATTCAATGTATCAAATAACATGTCAATACTTTCTCCACCTAGATTATCTTTAAATTCATTCGCATCGATCAAATATGGTTCCTCAGAAACTTAATTCATCAAAAGATTGATATTATCAATAGAAAATGGATCTACTGAGCTACTTATGCTATTAAGACTCCTAGTAAACAATAAAGGAAAATTATAAGAAATTATACCGAAATTAATAATGATAATAACATACATTTCCCGAAGTTTTAAATTGTAATGAACAAATACCAAGTCACTCATTCTCTTGTGCTCCAATCTATTCCTTTTTTTGGAATGGATAAATTCATATATGTTTTAGTTTCGTCCATAACCTATTCCACTCACACATTAACTTAAAATATGAATAGCAAATATTTGCAATTCTAGAACACCACTTTTGAATTGATCCCACTAAGAAACTGTAAATCGTAAGATAACAAAAGTAGCATTACAAATAAAATAAAGTGATAATTAATTTTCAACAAATAGGAAAAAGGAAACACTCAATATCTGGAGAAAGTTTTGCTTTTTGTCGAATAGCAATCAATAATCCAAAATCTCCACCACACTGTTTATAAAGCTTCATTTATGGGCTTAAGAAATCTTGCATCATGACCAACAATTGTTGTAATAGTGAATCACATTCCTCTACTAATTTCATGTTTCTTTGTAAAATTCAGTCTAAAATATACAATAGGATTAAAAAACTCCCCTGTTGTAAACAACGAAGAAAAAAGTTGTCTTCCCCGTCTCTCGTTGATAATTGCAAGATACAGTGTATACAAATAAGGCCTATGTTTCATATTGACCTTGATTGCTTCCTTAGTCCTTTCCGTGATAACAAAACAAATCCCAATTTTGCCTTTACTTCACTATCAGCTAAGTGAAGTGTCCTCACCAAAGACTCACAAACTCGGATAACAAACTGACATTGAGACCAGAATCCTCTATCTTTCCATTATAATTATGGAAACCTCAACTCAAGCATTAGACCTAGCATGTTGAGTTGCAACCACTTATCACTTGTAAGCATTTGTCTTGACTCTTTCTTCAACGTAACAAAAGACTAAAGTGATAAAAATTTGTTGCAAATCTCGCCAAAGCAAGACAACATAAATTCCTACCATTGGTAGATTCCTTTCTCATTAAATTCAATGACCATGCACACTTATAGATGAGCTTGGTCACCTTTTTAGCTTTTTGCATAGTCTCATTAATATTAGGAAAATACCTAATATCCCCTTTATTCTTCAACATTAGGTCAATGCAATGTTTAAAAAGAATTTTACTTATTCTGTAACCTTTTTCCTATCGGTTTATAAGTGTCATCATTGTCAATAATAAACTGAACAATATTTTATAGTCCTACTTCATTCATAATTTCATTAAATATCTCAAACAAACTATCAGTATTTCTAATAAGGTCCAATGCATCAATAGAATTCACAAACATTGTGTCATTTATAGAATAAACCAAACAAATTAATAATAGACTCTTGTCTCCTACTTGTCCAACCATCACATATGATTTAACACCCAAAAGTAGCCCAATTCATTCTTTTTTCTACCAAATAAATTTTAATTTAAAAAACTTAACAACTCAAAAGTTTACCTCTTAAGTTACTAATCAAAGGATCTTTGTATCACGGATCGTAAAAAGTTATTGTATCCATTATAAGTTGATAATAATGAGACCGAGAAGTATAGAATGATAAACCTGTATCATACCACTATCTAGTTACTGCTATATCAACATTGTGAGTCGCATGTCTTAATTGCATTGCACTACAAATTGAAGGTTGGACTCTAGGAGTTGTTCGTGGTGCAAAAAAACTATTCATATGCCTTCTTCTTTTCCTCACATCAAGTCCAGGTGCAACATTCACTTCTTTTTAGACCTGAGATGGAACACTACCATTACCACAACCACTACCACCTTCAACATTTTTACAATCACCACGAAAACTAGCAAACGAACTTCAATTACCAATTTCAAAAGTCAACCTTTCCCTTCTTAAACCTCATGACTTATTTTTTTATAAAGTTTTACATCTTCTTAAACCTCAGCTAAATGTCTTTTCAATTAGGTGATTCCTCCATCTTTCAAATGCTTGTTACAAACAAACAAATTGTATGATTCTTCATATCTGTGAGTATCGAGAGTTTTCGTTTAATACCGTTGGTATTTAAAATATCAACTAATTTTGTTGATGAAAATATTAAAGGGTTAATTTCTTACAAAACTAATATCTTCATTTATTGTTATACATAAATGGAAGGAAGCTCAAGTACTCCTGATCAAATTGTTTCAGGAAGATATAATGATCCAGCTTAGGATCATGCTGCATTGGTCTCAGACAGTGCCGGCCCTGGGCAAGGGCCAGCAGGGCACCTGCCCAGGGCCCATGATGAGGAGGGGCCCTAATTTTATAGTAAAAACTTTTTTAAAGATATAAATAAAAGAATATTAATCAAATTAAGCTCCAAAAGAATTGTCCACAAGACAACAGCACAAACTCAATAATTGAGTAACATGCAGGCCCATTAACGATGCATTTATCATGTCCTTCCTTTCGGAGCTAGTAACGCATTCAGTACTAGAAAGGGGCCTCATTCTCATCCATTTCTCATGATAAGAGACTCATTCAATAACATATTGGTCAATCAAGTCGCAATATATGCTAGCCCATTTCCTATCAACTGCATAGGTTTTGTAAAGATGCCACGTTCTTAGAAGAAAATTAAATATTATGATCATTTAATATTTGGTTCAATATGTACACTTATAAATTGAGTCATTTACGTTTCATACAAGCATGTAAACTTAAGTATATTGTCGATTTATTATGGTCTTTTTTTATTTCATTCAATTTATTAGGATCATTTTTTTATTTCGCCCCGGGCCTATAAAACGATAGGAACGGCCCTGCTTAGTGCGAGCTTCTATGGTGAATGGATTAGTCTTCGCGTCCGGCGAGGATATCTTGGTAACACAAAAAAAAACTCTACAATAATCTCATTATTTTGTTTTTATAATTGAACTCTTTATTGTTATTTAAAAAAACATTTTAGATGATTTCTCATCAATTAATAAATTTCATTATTTGATAATTATAAGCTAAAGTCTAAATTAATAGCTTATTTTCGTACTCTTAACTTTATAATGACCTAATTGCGATGTATGACGTAGTGGTAGTTCACCTTGTTCTTTAACTATGTGGTAGGGGATTCGATCTTCTACTCATAGGAATTGAACGCATCTCGTGGTCAGCTATTTACCACTTAGTGTGAGCTTTTGTGGTGAAGGATTTAGTCTTTGTGTCTGGTGAGATGTTCCGGTTGCAAAAAAAAGAAACTCTACAATGACCTCATTATTTTGTTTTTATAACTGAACTCTGAATTGTTATTTTTTAAAAAACATTTTAGATGATTTCTCATTACTTAACAAATTAATTTAAAGTCGACAAATAGAAATATTATTAACACAATGCTTAATTTGTTTATTTAAACCTAAGATCATAATAATACTTTCAAATAATAATAATTATTATTTAAATCTCTGCAACTATTATCACTTTGTATAACATTTAAAGTTGGAATGATAATTTATAAATTAAAAAATTCAAATAAACGTTTTAAAAATCAAACCATAAGTTACACCGTTAAGCTAAAAGATTTAAGACTTAACAGATTTAATCGATATTAAATCGTTATAAAAAGTTAAAATTTAATAAAATTTAAGAATTTAAAAATAACTGAATAAAACTATTATTACTCTTCTAAAAATTCAATGTTTAATTAAAAAAGAGTATGTTACATAAAAATTAATCGATTTATAAAAATTAATTAGTTTATAAAAATTGGCCGATTAATTATTAAAGTAATCGATTTTTAACAACAAAAAATATTAAAATAAATCAAACTAAAAAGTTAATTAATTTAAAATTTTTATTATTAAACCAATCAAACCTAAAACATTGATTTAAATATATTACCGCAATAATTTATAATTCAAAATCAAGCATTAGTTATTAACTTTTCACTCCACAGCTAAGAAAAGGCCTAATCTCAGCATATCAAACAATCACGAATCCCGTCATTAATGTATTAGATGTATTCCATAAATTTACGATCTCATCATGACATTAATAACTAAAATATGTTTTTAATTTAAAAAATAAATCATCAGAAATAATTATTCAAAAATAAAAGTGAAATCAAATATGACTTAATTTGAGTTTAAAAAATGACTTAATTTGACTTCAATTTTTAATATTAACTTAATCGATTTGATCAATTTAATAATTAAAACTTTGAATCTGTCAAAATTTCATTTCGGTTTTTAATTTTTTAGTTTAACTTATTTTAATAATTTTTTATTAAAAATTAATTAATTTATTAAATAATCAATCAATTTTTTAAAACTAATTAATTTTTTTCAATCATTTTTTAAATTAGACAGAATTTTTTCAATTCCAATCAACTAGGCGTATTGTGTCGATTTTTTGCGTAATATATCTAGAAATACCTGTTAAGTTCTTATTAATACTCATTCAAACACAATTGATATATTCCAAAATTACCCCTTACTCGATTCTCTTTATCCCTCGCCTTGAATCTCCTTTGAATTTTTTTAATCATTTAACTATTTTATTTTCC
>JANZLF010000004.1:33885583-33900011 GCA_026546835.1 Erythroxylum foetidum
GCGAAATTGAGGAGAGACGAGTCTTTGGATTTAATTTCTCGTGAGATTTTATGTTTCGAATCTTGGAGATCTAGAATCTCTTGGAGCTCCGCCACAGCCTCAAAGAGTTGTGATTGCAAGGAAGTGAAGATGGCAAGGACTTCCTTGGTGGAAGTCGGCGACGAGTCGAGCGGCGCTGGCGGCGCTGCGGAGGAGGAGAGGAAGGTAGGAAGAGAGCCGCGAAAGGCAGAGAGCCAGTGAGATCGGTTTGAGGAGACGTCGAA
Organism: Erythroxylum foetidum; assembly: GCA_026546835.1. NCBI lineage: Eukaryota > Viridiplantae > Streptophyta > Magnoliopsida > Malpighiales > Erythroxylaceae > Erythroxylum > Erythroxylum foetidum. The sequence continues at coordinate 33,885,847 of JANZLF010000004.1, forward strand.
GAGTTTCGATGCTAAGGAAGCCATCTGGAGGAGGAGAGACTGAGCTCTAAGGAGGGGTGGGAGAAGAGGGAGTAGAGCGGAGGATGTGGTGGAGGTCGGAGGGTGAAGGGTGGTAGTTGTGGTGGTGGCGGTGGTGCTGTGGTGCTGTTGAGATGAAGGGAATCGCGGAGGAGTAGGGTTTTGGAGGGATGGTGAATTAGGGTTTGTTAACCCTAATCTCGCCGGAGATTGTACGATTTGGTGTTGAAGCATTTTTCCCTCGAATGCTCGGTCTGTATCTGATCTGCTCGGTCCGTATTTGATGTCTTATTTCTCACATCAAAGGAAAACGGTGACGTCTCAAATAATTACTATCAACTAAATTTATATTATTAAATTAAATTAAATTAATATAACTTAATAATTTAATTTAATTATTATTATTAAATATTATTAAATTTAAAATATCGTCAAATATACAAATTTCAATTAAATGATTTAAAAATAAAATAAAAATAAAAATTACACTATTCATTTAATAAAATAAAATAATTTTATCAATAGTATATTAATAAATATTATATAAGAGATTAAAATAAATTTATGAAATTAAAAATAATGTATCTTTAAATTTTATCTAATGTGTAATTATTATTGTTAACAAAAAAATAAATTTTTATTTTTTTAAGAATAAAGCAGAAAATAGAAAAACTAAAAGTAAAAAATTACAACAGAAAAATAAAATTAAAATTAAGAGAAAAAGAGACAAAGAAAACTTAATGTTGAAATTTAAAAGATTTTGTTAAAAAATATTTCATACATATTTTTAAAAAGAGAACACTCACATTAACTGATGATATTTAGACGGTATAACCATTAGGCAAAGAAATTGGAATGGTGATGATACAAAGTAAGTCCGGAAACAGCCTCTCTATTATGTAGGAGTAAAGTTGCGTACTATCAGACCTCTCCAGATCCTACTTTATTGCGGAATTTTAGATTGGGTGATGATGATGATACAAAGTAAGTGATTTTGGTACATGAAACTCTTGAGTTGCATTTCCTTAACTAAGTCAGACAGCCATCAAACAGACCTTAAAAATATAAACACTTGTTTGATCCGCTGCTAAATGACTTGACAGAACAGCAACATTCATTCAACTGATCTTCACCACATCAGCTAAAAACAATCTTCCTTCCACCATTTCTTACAGTTTCATTTGACTCTGTTTCTCTATTTAATTTCCTGCAAACACCAAAGTCATACAGTTAAGCCTGGATGGTTAAGGAGTTTGGGAGCAAACAGAAACATAATGGAAGGCACTTACAAGTTGGCATACAGCAATTACCGAAAAACTTAGGCAGCTACTTTCCTGGCGTTGAAGTCATTTGATGACAGGAATTTCCTCTGAATAAATTAAGCAGATCAACTACCAAATGGTTACAATGAACGTTATGTGGTTGTAAGGAGTGCTTTTCAAGTGAAAATCATGATGCATTACATTTTGTACTCTGTTAATGACACAACTGGATAAATAGAAAAAGAAAGACATTTAAGCTTGAAGTTTGAGGCAGGTAGGAGAGACTTCAAATGAAAAATCAAGTGTTATGGATGGCCAATGGTTCTCCTGGCAATCCCATTCCAGGATGGTCCATATGCTATACGGAAGTACAACCTCCAATTATGGTATCGATTGCAGTTGCTTCGTTATGTTCATATTCACATGCAAGATTCTTTCATTTTTCTCAAGCAAGCAATGCATGTGCCAACACCAACATAGTTGTGTGATGTTTTCCTAACACACCAAGTTGAATGCGTGTCTATGCATGACAGGTTATAAAAGTCAGATTCATAAACCAATTCAGTACTTACAATCTGCTCAAAATGAGGGCTAGACAAGTTAACACTAAGGTTCTTCATCAATAACAAAACCTGCAGTCACCAAAAGGGAATGTAAGAAAGCACATTTTTAATTCAAAACAAGGGAGAAAAAATGTAGTTTGCATTCATGGATTCGGTAGAATTCAACTATACTAAATAACCAGTTTGACCGTTCCGGTTTCTTCAATACAGTAAAGTACTCATCTTTGCACTTCATTACAAGAAATTTACATGATTAGTGCGTAAGGAAAGAAGTTTCCAAAGACTTGTATAGCTTACAGTTTCATAATTTATGGGATCCATTTCCTTCAGCTTTTTCACGTGGCCTTTGGTGTCCGGATCAAAGACACTCCCAATGAAACTATACACCTCAGCAAAATCTGGAAGACCTGGAGAACAAAAGCATAACATCAAAGCAAGCTCTTTGCTCTCTTTTTTTGTGGTTACAGACGAACAAGTGCAGGCTATAAATACCATGAAGAATAGGAGCTTGTTTCCCCTGCTTTGACATCTCAGTGCTTGGTGTTCTGATTGCTGTCTCCAGGGCACCAACACTACTGTTACTTAATCTTGCCAACCCCTTTGACCCAATATCAGCTGAATCAGTAATGTTTTACGCAATGAGAAGTGCAGGAAGTTCCCTCAAGTAAACACACTTGCAATAAAATTAGAAAGAGAAACAGAACATAAAAGTATTCCCACCTTCAGTTCCTTCTAGAGTTGGAAATTCATCTTGTGAGGACATAATTTTACTGGTCTCAGAATTCATTACCACAGAGGTGTCGTCCCAAGGTGCATATCCCGGTACCAGGGCATTTGCAGAGGAATAAGCCATGGGTGCAGGCAATGACCCTAGAACTGTAATATGAGCACAATCTAAGTCAAAGCTACAACTGAATTTCTACACATTAGTAAATAGATTTTTCACAAACCATTTTTTGATGCCTTTTGAGGGTAAGGGTGAGCAGCTTTGCGCTTAGGGCGAGGTGGTGGCACATGTGTAATAGCCCCATTCTTTTGGACCTTCAAAAAATATTTCTGTGCATGACTCCGGATCTGCAGAAGCAAGGCATCAGGAAAAAACCAAAACACAGGACTGAAAATAGGATATTGACCCAGAAAACTAGGACAGAATATAAACCTGAATCACCGTCTTTGAACCCACAAAATCTTCAATCTTTTTCCAGTCACGATCAAACCTGAATTTAACAAAAAGTAGTTTCAAGGGCCATTAAACACAGATTTTGCCTCCAAACAGTTTCTTTAAAGATCCTCAATTTACTCAGAGCAAACACTAGCAATAACTAAATGGATCCACCAAGTCTCCAAACTAGACACTTAATCGCATATTCTAATCGAAATCACTGCAACTGAAAACTGACTAAGGAATCAAACAACCAAGGACAAATCTAACCCAGGACCAAAAACAACCACAGCAAGGACTTGCACGAAACAATTATTACTAATCTTCCCAAAGTAAATGAAACGCACAATTGAAGAGCTTCTAGGAACTTGTCGTGTTCTTCTTCGGTCCAGCTCTCGCGACACTTCGTTATGGTGTAGGGCTTCCTCACCTTTTTAGCTGACCCATCAGACTTGCTAGTTGTAGTAGTAGCCGAAGCAGGGGTCGTCGTCAACGGCGGAGCACCGGGGTTCGCAGGAGAAGAGGAACTAACGTTCATGTCAAAAGTCTAACGAACCACCCACTCCAATAACATTTGCATAGAGAAAGATAGCGGGGTGTTGTGTTAACCAGCGTGAAGATACAGAACAAAGTCCTCAGCTTTGTCTTTGTCTCTGTGCTTGTTTGGGTCATCGTAGACCTTTCAATTAATCGCCGCTCATTAGTCGTCCGAATCGTCGTCATCACGCACCTTCAACAAATTCGATTTTAATACGATTATCTTATACTATAAAAAGAAAACAATTCAACTCAAATTAAAGTTTTTAAAATCAAATTAAAAGTTAATACGATAAGATAAGCAATTTAAGGTTTAAAAATTTCAACAAGTATTAAATAGTTATAAAATTGGTTAAAATAAAATAATTTTATACTTATGAAAATTTTAAAATTTAACTAAAAAAAGAATGTTAAATAAAAATTAATTAATTTACTATTAATTAATTAATAAATTGATCGATTTTAATAATAAATGTTATTAAATTAAATAAAATTAAGAAATTAAAAAACGAATAAAAGTTATGTTGTTAGAAGTATTGTGGTCCAAATTGTTAATTTTCAGTAAATATGTTATAAATGTATCATAAATTTAAATAAAAGAAATTTTAATATATTTTATAACGTTACTGTGTAATTTTTAATATAATATCATTATAATTTAAATTTAGATTATATTTCTTCCAGAAGGTTGTGTGAGGAAGAAACAGAAACGTCGTCGTTTAATATCCCCGCCGTTGTTCTGAAACCCACAAAAAGAAAAGACGACTAATCGCAACTCGCAAGACGTATTTTACAGCAAAGTGGGACCAGGGGTGGGGTTCAGAGAGCGACACGTGCTTTCATCTTATCCACTTAATCCTCAGACACACTAACGGCCTGTCGTTGCAATTTGCGTTAGTTACCAATGGAAGTTGGTTGTCAGCATTGGAGCCCTGCTGCCCAGGTACCTTCTCGTAGTACACTAAACTCCAGTCGTGAGCAGTCTAATCAAAGGGTCCCACTTAGTAATAAAAAAAACGAAAAAAAACATTTCTTTCTCTTTTCTCTCAGTCGCTGACCGACACGTGGTGGCCTCCTCTTCACTTTGTGATGACAGTCATTAAATTACCCGGATCTGATACTAAATCGAATTTTGATACGGTAACGTCTTGATATTGTTTTAGGTAGTGTATAATTTAAATAAACATTACCATCTTTTACTAAAATGTCCCCGACTTTTAAAAAATTTTCGATACTAACCGATATATGGTCGGTATTGCAAATACCGATAGTACCGACAAAACATACCAATATTTAAAATTAATATCAAAATATCTTATTTTGCACCGTTTTCTAACCGATATAATACATAATGTCCGATCTCGATTGATACGATATATTGTTTTAGGTATTGTATAATTTAAATAAACATTGCCATCTTTTGCAAAAATGTCCTTTTTAAAATTTTTTTGATACTGATTGATATATAGTTGATATTGCAAATACCAATAGTACCGACAAAATAGATCGATATTTAAAATTGATGTTAAAACATCTTATTTTGTACCTTTTTTTTACCGATACAATAAGTACTGCCTGATCTCGATTGGTCCGGTACAAAATTTGTTACAATGATTATACCACGACCATGAACAAACATTAGATGTTTGTTGTTCAATTTTGGTAAACTAGCGAGGTGGTTCAACCACAAGATAACATGAGTCATTTTCTAGAACAATGACCACTTTTTAACTTTAATCAATACTTGTAAAAAAATAATTAGGGTTAATTGTACAAAAAGTTCAATTTTACTCAAAATTATGATATTCACCCAAAATTTTAAAAGTAACATTAAAAGACTTGAATTTTTAATTTTTTACAAAAATAATTCGTAGTTAAATTTTTTTGTAGCGTTGTTAATGTGATATCATATGTCAAATTTTAATATTTGTCACGAGATTGTAATGTGAAATAATGATATCATGTATGATATTTGTTATTTAATAAAAATATTAAACTATTGAAAAATTAAGTAACCTAAAGAGTTTTGAGAAAGGTAAGCTTTATTCTTTTCTCTTTGGAAACTTTCCAATTACAAAATTTGGCATCCTAACGATAATTTTGCAATACAAGCAAACATGTATAGTATGAATAGCTCGTATTTAAAGAAGCAATATGTTACATTTCTCAGTCGGAATCAGTCAAGCCCATGAACTCGGAAGATTTTCATAGATTTTGCCATTTAGGGATAAGGTATAAGCTTAAGTTTTGGTACGAATCTAAACCATTGTTTCAGGGACAGATCCTCTATCCCAAAATGTGTGTACCAACTCTGTCTCATTTAGTCCTAGCCATCTATTTATGTGAGTCCTACATAAATAAATGTCTAGGATTGAATGGAACAAGGTTGGTACACACATTTTGGGATAGAAGATTTCATGCCCGTTGTTTCAGGGTTTGGTGATAAGACGTTTTGGCAATTATCGATCTAAGCTACCAACTAATTTTGGGCTTACTTGCATATGAAATTAAAAGGTCAATTTTTGATTGGGAAGATTTTAGAGATAAAAGAGATAGAACTCTAAATATAGACTATTGCTTTTATGGGTTCAATGACAAGATATTTTGGTAATCATAGATCTAAGATGCTAACTGGTTTCTGGTTGTTTACTTGCTTATGAAAATAAAGAGCCAACTTGTGATTAGGCTCTTTAGGGTTAATTAACTTTTAAATAATTCAACATATTTTCATTAAATAATAAATATTATACTTGGCAGGCACGTGACAAAAATTAAATTTTAACATAGTATACCACATCATCAATTTTAACAAAGAACTTAAGATTGAGTTATTTTTGAAAAAAATGAAATTTCAAGTATTTTATCATAATTTTTTAAAAGTCTAGTTAATATTGTAAAATTGAGTAAAGTTAGTTTTTTCTACAATTAACCCAAATTATTATTTGTATTCTTAAGTCTCGTTTGGATTCATCAGATTCTTGTCGTATGCCTTATGGAATTTATATGTCATATTCTTAATGAGAAGAAAGAAATGTTAGTCACGGATGTAAAATCCTGAGTAACAATAACCTAAGGTGACTTTAGATAGAAGCTAACTTGTTTGAAGATAGAAGTGAGGCTTAGGTTTTGTCTAAAATTAAGTTGATGAGTTTAGTTTGATTTGAGGTCAATACGTAAGGTTTAAGTCAATTTAACTTTCATTATAAAACAATATCATTTAAGAAGTATTAACATAATCTTAGAAGTCAAACATCAACATACATTTAGCCTTTGTTCTCTTATAATCTTATGTATTAATCCTATGTAATTATTTCCTTGATTTTGTTTCTTTAGTTGGAGTCACCTAACGTGTATAAATACATGGATGTATATATCGGTATATACACACAGAAATATACAAAGCCTTTTATCATTCTTTCTCTGCTCCTTATTTCTAAGTAGTATTAAAGCCTACTTTATAAAACGGAGTCAAAAATTTGGGTGCATTTTGTTTGTGCATTTTGGGTTCTTAATATGCTCCAAACATATTTTGTTATGTATCAAATTGTTCCTCTGCTCAAGTAGATTGCAACAGTACAAAGAATGTCATCATACGTTGTCGCATATGCCCTTACGCATCGGTAGAAGTCATTGTGCTAAAAAAACCCTAGTTACAACTACTTAGAGGAAGAAGACAATGTTAACAACGTTGTTTAGCTTTCAAGTCGACACAGTTTCGTCCTAAAAGGACAACACACTGTGTAGCCATGTCAGCACACTTCAATTGCCATGTCATCATGTTCCCAGTCAGTGCTACATCAGCACACAAGTGACACATTATTGTCTTGATGTGTCATAGTCTTATTTGTCCATATGTCACTGTCTACTTTGTCCATAAGTTAGCATCAACTCTCTTTTAATTCAGTTCAGACTCACCAGTTTAGTTTGATAAAAAAATGAGTTCACCAACACTTTGACTGCCTAGTTTAACCAATTTTGTTTCAGTTTCTCTGCAAACCAAACTAGTTCCTAAGATTTTTCAATATTCTGAATTCAATTTTATGGTCAAATTTTATCAAATTCCATCTCCGTAAGCATGTTTCTTCTCTTTTACTATCTTCCTTTACTATGGATGCTTTAAGCTTCCTGTAACGCCCCAAATTAGGGGTTAGAATATTAAAAGAATTTAGTATGAATTATGAGTGTTATTTGCTTATTAACTTATTAACTATTGGCTTAAATTGTGCATAAGTATTTTGGCATGTATTCATGGCATTTTCCGGGTTAATTGGTTTAATGAAACTTCGGAGTGATTTGGACAGTATTATTATAATTTTCGTAATTTTTGTATACTTCAAACATTTTTAGAAATTAATGGAGGATTAGTTTTGAGTTGCCAATTTATTTTGAGAGTCATTATTTTCTGACGGAATTTTGGTAAATTTTCGGAAGTCTTCTGGAACTTTTGGGTATTTGTTGGGTAATTGTTACAACTAAGATTCAAAACAATATTTTTGGTTATTATTACTATTTGGACCTATTAGCTGTTTATTATCTGTATCGCAATCTAAACCTACTAACAACGATTTAAATCGAACAATTATCGTTTATTTACTTGTAGAAAGATTACTTATTAACTTCCCAAAAGTCTATCCAAGCACCCACAAGTTTAGACTTTACTTATTTTTAACAACTAAATCCAAAAACAAAACTAAAATTCAATAAATCACGAATTGTTAAAGACATGTATAAAAATTTAAATTGAATCTCTTAACTCACATTTGATGAATTCAATTTTAGGTTGAAATAAATTAAAATATTAATTATGGAAAAGTGGTTGAATTAGAAGTTTATAACACAATGGCAAACCGGGTTGAAATCTTCTATACCATTTACCCCCGATCAACCCTGTGTCATTCATCCACAACCATATATTTTTGTGATAAGCGGTTGAATTAGAACACAATGACAAACCGAGTTGAAATCTTCTGTGTCATTTAGGCATTTACCCAAGACCAATCCTTTATTATTCATCCACAACCACATATTTTTGTGGGACTTTTTTTTTTGTATTGAAAGGAAAGTAATACAAACAACTTACATAATAAGACGTGGATGGCTAGACCCCGCAATATCCTCTAGGAGGATCGAAAGGCACCCTGAGAGAGCATGTACAAAGGTGGTAACACCCAAATCAAAATTAACTGCAAAAATGACAAACCAATCGGCTCATCGATTGCCTTCCTTGTATGTGTGACGAGGGAGAATCGTCCAATTACAACTGAGAAGTTTAGTGATGTCGAATATGAGGGGATTAGGAGATGTGATGCGGGTGTCTGAGTCAGAAATAGATTGCAGTTCCACTTAGGAGTCCAACTCTAAAATCACCCGACGGTAGCTGAGATCCCAGGCTAGTTGCAAGCTGGAGAATACACCCCAAAGTTCTGCGGTGAAAGAAGAGCACCAGCCCAGGTTCTGGACAAAACCTCCAAGCTAGGAATCGTTGCTATCCCGGATAAGTCAACCAGCGGAGGCCAAGGAAGGGTCTGTCCGGCTCACCCCGTTCGTATTGAGTTTCATCCATCCTGGCCCTGGAGTACTCCAGCCAATGAACTGCGTGTGACGCGTTTGGTGGCCAGGCACTGCTCTCTCGTACCAACTCGATGCAATGCGTATCTGGTGCACATAGTCGAGAATACCGTGAACAGGAGAAGTAGCCCAGGAGAACTGAGGGTCAAAAATTGATCGATTCTACCACGACCACAAGAATCAACAAGTCGTTCCAAAAATGAGGGACCAGTCGAAGACATAAATCTGTTGATGTCGCTGGAGATTTGTGGGAAGCCAATTTTGGGCCTGAAAGGTGAAAAAGTCAGAGGATAGGGCCTGAGGTGGGAAGGCGAACCACAAATGTCTAGCTCTGGGGCAATCGCACATCACATGGAGAGAAGACCCCTCGGCCTGACAATGATGACATTCAGTCGCCGTTGCATCCGTTGTTGATTGGGCAGTAGCTTGTCTTGGGCCAGGAACCAGAGGAAGGATCGAATATGTGGAGGACCAGCCTAGCACCAGATAAGCTGCCAAAATCCGTTGGTATTGTGGGAAGCATGGTCCATAAGCATCGAGTATGCGGATGCAGCAGAAAACTTGCCGGTGTCCAACCTACCCCAGCTCAATCTGTCCGTCTCGAAATGTGGTTGTGGCGGGAGAATACCTGCAATAAGCAGACAAATAGAATGAGGGAGGATAGACTGTAACTCATGCCATAACCAATTACCTGAGTTGTCCACATATTGCTGCACATTGCAGGATAGCACTGAAGGGGAAATAGGCCTCAGGGCATGGGAGAGCAACGGTCCCGAGTCCTCCAACCAAGGATCCATCCAGAAATGTGTCGTCTTCCCGTCAAATATCACTCATTTCATGCCTTGAATGACGTGAGGCCATATAGCTTTAATGCTCCTCCAGGTCATGGAGTCGCGGGTGGTCGCCGAAGCAATAGGTGGACTTTGAACATTCAATTTGTACTTGGCGGCCAAAATGTGGGCCCAAAGCTTGTCAGGTTCCGAGAGCAGTGCCCACCCAAGTTTGATTAACTGCGCATCATTAAATTTTCGAATTTTGCAAATACCCAGCCCACCTAATGTTTTGGGTGTGCATACAGTGTCCCACTGCACGAGGTGGATCTTTCTGGCACCCAATGTCAAGCCCCACAAGAAGTTGGGCATGATTTTTTCTAAATCGTCACAGAGGCGTCATGGGAGGCGAACAGTCTGCATGGTATACGCGGGGAGTGCGGATATAACATATTGAATTAGGGTAGCACGGTCAGCTTAGGAAAGCTGCTGCCCTGTCCAACCTGAAAGGCGTTGTTGGACCTTCTCAAGGATATATGGTAAGTGCGCTGATGGACACGTTCATGTAGCAAGGGAGCTCCAAGGTAGCGTCCGAGGTACATGGTCTGCTTAAAACCCAATTCGCGGCTCAACCGTCGTGCCGTAGATGGAGGAACGTTCTTAGAGTAATAGCAGCGAGACTAGTCATGACTAATCTTTTGGCTGGAGGTACTGCAAAATGCTGTCAAAGTGTCCCGGATGATCCGAGCTTGGGTGGTAGTGGCTTCCGAGAATAAAATGAGGTCGTCAACGAATAAGAGGTGAGACACGGGGGGATCGTTTTGGCTGAGATGAATAAGCTTCCAACTACCGTAGGGTACAGAGTGATTGATGACGTGGCCTAGGCATTCCATGCAAAGTACGAACAGATACGGCGATAATGGATCTCCCTGACGAATTCCTCTGGTAGGAATGAAAGTCTCACTGTGAACTCCTTCCCAATTAACTTGCATAGAAACTGAAGAGACGCGCTTCATAATGAGGGAGATAAACCACCCTGGAAGCCCTATATCGAGAAGGGTGTTCTAGATGAAGTACTAAGAGAGGCGATTATAAGCTTTTTCAAGGTCCATCTTTACAGCCAGGAAGCCCTTTTTTTCCCGATTTCCTTCTCATCGTGTGGATAATTTCCTGGGTGATAATGATGTTGTCAGTGATAGATCGGTCGGGGATAAAGCTACACTGGCTCGAGGCGACCAGATTGTCGAGAAAAGGTTTCAGCCGGTTGATGATAATCTTGACGAGGGCTTTGTAAATCACAAAGCACAGAGCGATAGGTTAAAACTGAGTAATGCATGTGGGGGAAGGAAGTTTGGGGAGGAGGACTAGGATGGTGCGATTGAGCTCATTTTCCTACACCGTATGTCGATAGGTAAGTTGGAGGAATTTAATTAAGAAAGGCCCGACGGTGTCCCATTGAAATTGGAAAAATAAAATCGTAAACTCATCAAAACCTGGGACTTTGTTGGAGGCTTGTGTGAAGAAGGTAGTCTTATCTTCATCAGGTAAGAGTGGGTGAACCAGGTCAAGAGTCGCGCACGAAAGGATGGAGGGAACATCCCTTGTGGGACAAAATTTTGATTGTAGATGAATGACACAGGATTGATAATGGGTAATTGGAAATGAAGACTTGGTTCCTCCCAAACCAACCACCAAAATTATTTTTTTATTAATTGCTTTATATTCAATACACCAAGTATAATATCAAAAGACGTGAAACGTAACCGTTTTAATTAATGTCAACGCTACTAATCATTACACTGGGTCGGTCAATTGTGCCAATACTTGCACGTTACCTACTTTTACATCATACCACGTAGAACTCCGAATTTAAGGGATTGCGTATTTGAATCACAAAATAAAAATATTTTAATATAAACAATGGTTTGCGTTATTTAATATTTAATTACTAATTTATTTAATTCCTACTAAAAATTATAAATTCTATTATTAGTGAAAAAATAATAAAAACATAACACAAACTAATTGTTAAATTCTAATAAAATTTGCCCCTCCACATAAAAGAAAATGGGTAGAGAATAATTTACAAGAAAGACCAATAGTTGGATATGCCTCAGTACTCGAACTATTTCGACATCTTCGTACTTTCAAGTTCGGAGAAAGTAAAATAGGAAGTGACTTACGTATGTACAGACTACAGAGGCATCAAACATGGGGATTTTTGTTTGGGACACTGAACCATCGCTCAGAGAGTGCACCCACAAAAAACAAAGAAGTAACAGAGCATCGCAACTAAAGCTACGGATTCCAACACTGTAACGAACGTCCACAAGACCTCGTCAATCGAAATCTCTAACCACCTAAGGCTCAAGTAGGAGAAATCGAACTCCGGCCACCGGAATATGGACGATGGGAGAAACTCCGGCCACCGGAAGATGGATGTTGGAAGCCAGAAACCGAATTCAGTCCACCGTAAAGCGCCCGAGTACCACCTGGTACTCATACTTACAGAGAGAAAACAAGTTTGTTCGTTTGAGATGAGATTCTCTTGGATTGGGTTTTTAACGTGTCTTAATTGGGTAAAGAGCACGTGTTCCAGCTTGGCGTTGAACTTGACTATCGGATACAGTCTTTTGTCTTCTTTGTTTTAATTACAAAGGAAAGGTACAAATATGATCACATGTGACGCGAGTATAAAGCCCCGCTCGCATCATAGTGCAGAAGCTCCTGGACGACTACCGGAGGCGTCCTAAGAAGGTGTAGGCCCGGAGCTAATAAAATGGCACAAATTGTCAGTCTGTCAGCGCACTGGTTCCCCTCGCACCTGACATGTCGCAGTACCACCTCCCAGTCTCGCTGTAGCAGCCCTTGAATACCTGCAACCAACAAAAGATCCTCACTCAGAACCTGCTGAGAAGAGGAAAGTATATTAATAACCTCCAGCGAATCAACTTCAAGGATAAGGCGGCGGAAACCCCGGTCCCAGGCCAACATGAGTTCGGAACGGACACCACGGAGTTCTGCTGTGAGGGGGAGCAGCGATCGAACCGTTGCTAGAAACCCCCACACCATTGCCCACATCGATCTCGAATTAACCCTCCAGCTGACGCCTGAACTGCCCCCGGTGAGACTGCCCCATCCGTATTCAGCTTCACCCAGCCTTCTATTGGCGGAGACCAGCCCACCGGAGTCCCCATAGGCATAATAGAATCCCGAAAAATACGGGATTCCATGAGATGAGCTCTAGAAATTCACTTAACATACTCCATAACCAGGTGACGACCAGCCTCCGGCCATCGGAAACCCTGCTCAAACAGGCATTTGTTCCGCCAGGTCCACAAGTACCAACAAGTCACCCCAAAGATAATAGAGCAGGCAACCTGTTGTAAAGGCCGCATAGTGGTAAGGTTAGAGATGACCCATAGTCCTTCACCCTGACGGAAGAAGCTCGGCCCCAGCACATCCCGGGGGAACTGGGCCCAGAAGGTGCGCACCCGGGGGCAGTCACGCACCGCGTGGAGCGTGGTCTCGTTATGCCCACAGGAAAGGCATCGGCTATCCGTGGCGAGGTGCTGGAGTACTCGTTAGCGATTCGTCAGAAGTTTACTGTGTACCATCAGCCACAAAAAAGATCGGATCCGCTGAGGACCTGCCAATTTCCAAACAACCTCCCACACGTTAGGTTGCGGGGCACCCCCGGGATGCTCCTGTAACTCGTATGCCGACGCAACCGTAAACTGCCCGTGGGAGGTGGCCCCCCAAAGGAGTTGATCGTCCACTCCATCATCAAACATAGGCCGGATGGAGGCAAGGTCGAAGTAGACTGCCGTTGGAAGATATTGCTGGAACCTTTACCAGTGCCAGGTGCCTCGTCGGTCCATGAAGTCGGCCACTGTGGCAGTCAAGAGACTGTCAGGGACGCCTGCTGTGGTCAGATGGACCAAGGGTCCCCACCCACCTACCCAGTTATCGAGCTAGAATAAAATACGACGTCCATTCCCCAGAACCCAACGACCGCCTTGCCTCACAATCGACCAGACGGTTGACAGGCTCCGCCAGACCATAAAAGCCTGGGACCTCGCAATAGTGTGGGGCAAATGATGCGTATCCAATCGGTACTTCCCACAAAGCACACGAACCCACAGAGCATTAGGGTGGACCATCAACGCCCAACCTAATTTGGCAAGTAACGTGTCATTGGTGGTGCGTGTTGGATCGCGTATGGTCCGAGTATTCAGAATACGCTGCGGAAAAGACCATACAAAAATATCACGTATAATCGAAA
>JANZLF010000004.1:33913224-33928509 GCA_026546835.1 Erythroxylum foetidum
GAAGACGGAGAAGGAGAGGAGGAGAGGAGAGAACACGCGAGAGTGGGAGGAGAGGAGGCTTCTGTAGGTTTAAAGCGTTAACCAAAACGATGCCGTTTTGGTTAACTCCAAAACGACGTTGTTTTGGTTAGTTTTTTAAACGTTAAACGATGCCATTTACCGACAAAATATACATTGTCGGTAAATGGTTGCTTTCCGTCTTCTTTTTCTGATGCGTTTTTTATTCCGTCAGTAATAAGTTCCATCCTTGAATTTCCATCCCTATTTACATCATTTTCTTGTAATGTCACAATCATCAAACTTTGAAGCAGAAATAAGGTTCCTAGAAATTAAAGGTACATAAAAAAAATTAATAGGTCTAAATAATAACTAGTATCTAAGACCAAAAAATAAGTCCCTATGCCTTCAATTCGAGCCTTGCTCTGATTTCCTATATATAGGAAATTCTTAGTTTGGTTTGTGGTTTGGATCGTAAGGAATTCCTGCATTGTATTGGATACATGAGTAGTAGCTCTTGAATTAAGCCACCAAGTATTATAAGGAACGTCAATTAAATTGGATTCAAAACATAAAAAAGGATTAAATATACCTTTCTTTTCGAACCATGCCTTACATTTAAGGCAATCTTTCTGATGATCCTTCTTTCTTACGTAAACGAAGCCTATCATTATTTTGCTCCTTCTTTTCAACCTAATATCCTTTAGCAGATCTTTTCTTTTTCTTAAAACTTTTGAATTTTACTTTTGGTGCTTTACTAAATCTTTGAAATGTGAGGTTAACTGAATAAATTCCCATATTCTTTAGTCTATTTTTCCTTTTAAATAAGCTTGCCAGCCAATTCATTAACATTCCACTTTTCCTTAATAGTGTTATAGTTAATTTGAAAAGCAACATATTCAGAAGGCACTGAGTTCATAATAAAATGAATCTACAACCATACCTAATGTGTTCATTCTTGTTGCATATTAGTCATCTAAATGGTATGATCTTGCATACTCCGTGACCCATCAAACTTCATGGTCATGAGTTATGTCATTAGTGTACTAGCAAGTGACTTATCTGCAGAACGAAAGCGTCTTTCCACAAACTTTAGGTATTCATTTGAATTTTCTATTTATGGAATAGTAGTCTCAATGTTATTCGCTGTAGTCATTCACATAATCATAAGACTCAATCTGTTAAACCGTATCCAAGCATTATATTTGGACTTCTCTTCTTCACTACTTAAATCAGTAATAGAAACAGGCTGTTCTTCCAAAAGTGCCAAGTTAAAATCCAACATACCTAAGTGGAAATTGACTTGTTCATTCCATTCAAAGGAGTTCAAACCATTAATTACGGTAACAGAAGAAGCTTGCGAATGAAGCATGATAAATTTAGGTTAAACCTTAAAGTATATTATAGAACACCTTTGGTATATACTACAACACACAATCATAAATAAATACCACTTTTCATCATGATCAAGAAATTAAAATTCTTAACCAAATACATATGTCATCTTTGGATAATCAAATTATGTTTGACTTAAGAAATTCAATTTCTTCAATCATGCTTATTGATCATAGAATAAATGATTTTCCTTGGGCAAATCCTTAAGTTATAATAATCAGTGAACGCCATTTATTCATCAATTTATCTAATTGGCATTTTATGAGTGTCACGAATAAATTACTATTTTATGCAAGATATTTTCATTATTTATTTTAATAAAATTAGTTTGGTCACTTTGGTGATTACAAACTAATTTTAATCATATTGTCAAATATAAATAATAATAATATTTATTCATAAGATGAAAACATAATTCCAGAAGTTATTTTGGATTAACGACTTTACAAAAACAACACATTTTGGCAAAAACCAAGTTCATACAGAGATTTTGGATCAATGATTTGACAAAAACCAAATTCATACTGCAGATACCACTTCGAAAGCGTTTTATGATGAAAAGGACGACAATCCAAAACATGGTTTTTATAAGAGAGAGGCTGTTGTTTTTGCTTCATACTTTTATCCGTATATTGATACAAAACGTTAAATGCATATAAGACCAGAAGACAACATAGTGACATATATGAAATGCATATAAGACAAAAGCAACACATAATCAATGCTAGAAGAGTGCATATGGGAATCATACATTGTGAGAGAAACACCAAAAGACAACGACAACATATGTTAAATGCATATAACACAAAACATCACATATTAAATGCCTAGAAGAGTACATCTAGAATCATACATTGTCAGAGAAACACAGTTTCTTAGTACTGTTACAAGTACGAAAATTTCAACCATGTAAAAATTCAAAAGCAAAATATAGGCGGAAGACAATAGATAAATTCTTCAACACTCATTATTCACGACTTGCGATGGAAAATTATAGGTTTCTAAACCATGCTCTGATACCATATGTAAGAAGAAATTGATTTTCTCTACACTATAATGGATCTTGAAATCAATAATTTTCTCATACCTAGATTTGATGAAGAAGAGATGATACCTTATTTCAGTAGAAAATGAAATTAGTTTCTCTCACCTTCTCCCTTTTCTTTTCTCTATACGCTATTTTCAGATGGATTTTTGAAGTTGTTCTTAAAACATATATAATAAGGCAGAGAGATCACCAATTTTTTGTGTGCCTTTCTTTTAATTTGATACATCCATCAAGTATCAATATGTCATTAATTAACCTATGAGATTTTTCTATATTAATAATGCCCTAATAATATCAGATTGAGTAGTTATATCTGAATGGGAAGTTATTAGCTTCAATCCCTAAGTTTTAGGCCATTTGGAAAATTGCCTTAAAATAACTTCCAATAGTTTTAGCTCAAATTTGGATACGAGACAAAGGACATCCTACTCTTACTTTCTTTTACTAAATTGTATGATTAGCATATGCTAAGTCATGTTCTACGTATCTGACGCTCATCCTCTGCTTGTTGTATTTTCCAAGTTTCTCTTATATTGTATTATTATTTGAAGTTAGGGGTCGTGTACTAATTTTGGTGATTAGAACAAGGTTTTGTAGCCTTTATATAATCATAGCGTATTTTTCACATAAAATATTATGTCTATTTGTGATTAATTTATGTTTATTTTAAATTATTGTTGTTGGTGTTGTGAGCAGTATGTTGTTTTGAGTATATTTAATTCCTCACACATTCAATCAAGTGAGGGTAGTATTACTCTGAATTAGTGTTTTGGTAAGCTTCTGCTTGTTCACTTCGGTTAAGTGGTAACAAAGTTGATTTTGTTATTAGTAGTATATTAAGTTTGTTTGAATGATGGGTGTAAATACAAATAAAATATTTTGATTGGATGGTATAAACTACCAGGAATAGAAGGGTAAAATGACTAACGTGTTATATATGAAGAACTTGTATAAGCTTGTTTTTGTGATTGACAAACCTAAGTCTAATTTTAATAAGGATTGAGAAAATCAACATATGCATATATGTAATAGGTTGAAGACAAGGTTTTCAACTATGTTGTTAATTTAGGCAAATGCTAAATCCTCGAGGAAAAAACTTAGATAATAACAATTTTTATTTGTTCAAATAGTTAATGAATTTGAGATATAAAAAAGGGTCTTCCATATTATATCACTTGAATGATTTTCAAGTTATTTTGGATAAATTGTTATGGATGTGAAGTAGGATGATGAAGTTTAAAGACTATGGTTGTTTAATATTTTACTAGATTCTTAAGAGATATTTCAGGTCTCGTTTATTAATTTAGCCATTAATGGTGTTATATCCATAGAGATTGCTAAGAGTGGTGCCTTGAATGAGAACATGAAGAGAAAAGCTCAAAGTTTTTCATCAAAATTTGAGGTTTTAGTTACAAAGAATATGGCAAGAAATAAAAATAAGAATAAAAAGGACAAATATAGAAATCACAATAAGTCCAAGTCCAAGTATAGTAATGTTAAATGTCACTATTATGGGAAAATATGCTATATCAACAAGTGTAGAAAGGAGGAGTTGGAAGGTGGTAATAGGTATAAAATTAATGTGACTTATAAAGATCTCCTTTTGCACTAGGAGTATGAAACTATTAATCTTGCTCAAAAAGAGACTAGTTGGGCTGTTAATAGTTGTACTTTTGAGCATGTTACATCTATGAGAGACATGCTTTCTTTTTTTCACTTATGGTAATTTTAGCGATGTGAAAATTGTAGATAACAAAATGATCAAATGTGCTAGTATTTAAGAGGTTTGCCTTGAGACATCAAATGAGTTGAAATTAGGATTCAAGAATGTAAAGGAAATTCCAAGTGTAAAGCTTAATTTACTTTCAGCTAGTAAACTTCATGATGAAAAATATTACAGTTTTTTTAGGTGATAGTTGGAATTTATTTAAGGGTGTCATAATTGTTGCCAAAGACAGGAGGCATTTATTTATGTACTTGAATCAAGCCAAGATCATTAAAGATGTTATACATATAACAGAGTCTCATGATATCACAAAACTATGACATAGGATGCTTAGTCACATAAGTGAAAAAAGGCTTGAATGTTTAGCCAAAAAGAAAATGTTTTCTGAAGTCAAGTATGCAAAAATAAAGAGGCGTGGCTATTACTTAACAAAGAACTAGAGAAGAGTTTCTTTCTTAACTTATTATTCTAAACATAATATTTTTTATAGTTAGTGCATTATGATATTTATGGTCCTCTAGAGGTGTAGTCACTAGACTGTACACTTTATTTTATGACTTTCATCAATGATCACTCTAGAAAATTTTAGGTTTTACACCTTAAAGGCAAAGGACAAAAAGTTTGATTTCTTATTTGTGAAAAGAGATAAATAGGAAAGATAATAAAATGTATTCTTATTGATAATGGTGGAAAGTATATTGGATCTTTTGATTAATATTGCCAATAGTAAAGTATTAGGCATCAAAGAGCACCTCCTAAGATACCTAAGTTGAATGACTTGGTTTAGCAGATGAATAAGGCATTATTTGAGAGAATCAAATGTTAGCGTATATAGACAAAGTTCCCACATTCCTTTTAAGGTAAGACATTGAGCACAATAATTCATATGATTAATTTTTCACTTATTCTTCAAATGTCGATGTCCCAGGCAAAGATTGCTTTAATAAGGATGCATCTTACAGTCATTTAAGGGTATTTCTCTATAAAAATTTTGTCCATATTTAATAGATGAGAGGTCTAAACAAGATGCAAAGATGTGATAATGCATGTTTCTATATTATATCAGGATGAGTTTAGGTTATGTTTTATGGTAGTTAAGAAGAAACTTATAAAAAGTTATAATATGGTTCTTGTAGAGGACTAAACCATTGATAATATTATGAAAGAAAAGGAAACAAAAGATAACTATGATTTGGTTGACTGTGATCCAATTCCTTTGTCAAATGCACCTGACTTAGATGAGGATATTTTTAAGATGACCGAGTTAATGAGAATCACGATGGTCAACAACATGTTGATAACATTGATATTCCTCTTATTCGGATTCCCATAGATAAGTCCTTTAATGATCAATGGGATGTGGGTATAACTACACTAGAGTTTCCACTAAGGATATCTACTAAATATTTTTACCCTTTACTAGATACTCTTCAAATGAGTATTATGTTTTTGACAAAAGCGGGAGAGTGATAAATGATTAATTGACTATATTTATATACGCACATTTAATGTATTTGCCTCTTATTTTAGAATCTTATGGTATTTGTTGTACTTATTTTGCTTCAAGTGTATTTTTAGAAGATAATTATCTTCATAGACCAAGAGGAGAAGAATTCGAGGTGAAGTCAAGACATAAAATGCAAGAATTGAAGCAACCTTAGACTTAATCGGTTGTGTATCATGATCGTGTAAGTCACTGTAATTATGTGGAGTTTCAAGATGCGATTTATATTTTTATGAAGATACACACTAGTGTATGTTGATATATATGGATGTGTATGGGCATGTAAGCCTCTATGATTTTGTAAAGTTGCGATTAAGAGGTTTTTAGACATACACAGTCACTTATACGAGTTCTAGAAAACCAAAATTTTACTATAAAATGATATTATGAAGGATAGGATAAAGGAAGGTAGATTTGAGGGTCATGTGAGACTCCAAAAAAAGAAAGAAAACATCAACACATCATAAATAAGAAGATCAAAATTGGAAACATCAAGATCAATTCCAACGTTCCAGATTTTCTAGATCAAGACTTCAAGTTGCTTTCTTTCTATTCTCTTTATTCTATTTCATTTCCTTGTAATCTAAATTTGAATAGTTATGTTTTGAACATTATTATGGATTGATACATCTATATTAGGGTGTTATTATTGATTTTTTTTGTATAAATTTTATATTATTGATTCTGTATATTATTGCTTTGTGATATTTGTTGTGTTCATACTTGATTCAAATCGAGAGATTGAATCGAGAAAATTGTGTTAAGTTATGCAAGAAGAGTTAGCACCTTAATAGACTTGCAAATATCAGGTTAATAAGAAATTGAAGATAGATCTTAATTGTGAGTCAAATATCCTTAGGATTACTTCAAATCCAATTGAGTAGTTAGGAGTTATTTTGAGAGAGTTATTTATTTCAATCGGGATTACTGTATTAGATCTTAAGAGAGGGTAATTAAAACCTTTGGATATCTAGGATCAAACATATCTGAATTAATAAAACAAAACAAGGATAGAAGAATCCCTAAGTTTCCATTGCTGAGAACTTCAATTTTCATTGTTATCTTTTATTTGTTTAATTATTAAATTTTGGTAGTTTAATTTGATTTATTTTAATTCAATCTTTTGTTACCATAAGATCAAGTGTAATTCAAATTTTTAGGTAACTGTATTCAATCCTAGTGAGAACAATATCTTTTATATTATAAGTTACGATCTTTGTACTTACGGAAACTTTTTCTATATAAAACTTTCAACAAGTTTTTAGCCCTGTTATTGGGCATTGAGATTTTAACATCTTATTCAACTTGAATTTTTTTGAGTTAAAGAGTTTGATACCTTTTTCTTATGTTATTATAGTTGCATGAACACAAGGTCCACAAGGAGTTTGAGCAAGCTAACGAATACAAATGCTTCTGACATCACAAAGCAAGGAAGGGAGATTTGAAAAGTGAAATGCCAATAAGTGATATAGAAAACAATGGTGGAGGAAAGAAATTGAGGAGAACAACAAAAGGCCCTTATGGACTTCATGAGGCTGGGGCTCAATGTAAATCAACAAAGGGTAACGAGACCACCAATGTGAACAAATACATTTGAAATCAAACTAGCACTGCTAAATATTTTGTAGATCAACGTTCAATGTTATAGACTGGCCAATAAGGATCCTATCACCGATTTGGCCAACTTTTTGGAGATTTATGACACGTTCACAAATAATGAGTTGTCGAAAGATACAGTCAAAATGGGGCTCTTTCCTTTTACATTTAAGGATCGAGCCAAGGCATTGTTGAATTCTCTAAACTCGTTAAATGTCACAACATAGGAGTAACTAGTATAAGCCCTTTTAGCTAAATACTCCCCCTTAACAAAGACTACTGGACTCGTAAAGAAAATCACAAATTTTCAACAAAGTGAATGAGAGTCTTTATATGAAGCATGAGAGTGATTCAAAGAGTTCCAAAGGAGCTACCCATACCATAACTTTCCAAAAAAGTTCCTTCTGCAAACATTTTACAATGTAGTGAATCCACCTATGCGAGGAACCATAGATGCAATAACTAGTAGCTCTTTAATGAAAAAAAAAACGGTTGAAGCAGCAAATAATTTGTTAGAAGAAATGACAAACAACAATTGTCTATGGACATCAGAAAGAAGTAAATAACGATAAACCTTTGGAGATAAAAAAGGAGTACTAAATGTGGATTCAGTGAAAGCATTACAGACTGAAGTAGTAAACTGAAGTAGTAAACGTAGCCAAACAATTGAACTACCTAAAAGCCACATCTTCTAGCCACTCAAGGCAATTCAACATAGATGCGAGTTATGTGGACAAGAAACTATGTCTCAATTGATTACTTCCTAGTGTAAAATAACAACATGGAGTAGCTTAACTTTTGGGAGCATAGAATAGTCGAGGAAGTAATAATCCCTACTTTAATACTTGCAATCCTAGGTGGAAGAACCGTTTAAATTTTTCTTGGTCTAACAATGTAGGAAATCGAGTAAGAGCTCAAGACCCACAAGAATTTCAGCAAGATAGGCTCAGTTCTGTGGGATCAGATATGGACAAATTGACGAATGTTTTAAATTTAAAATTTACGACCCAAGATGAGGACTAAAAGAGGACGGAAGTTAAACTTAACCAACTTTCAAAGAATCATGCTTCTTCCATCTATAATTTGGAGTTTTAAGTGTGCCAATTAGTTAATGCATTATCTACATAATGTGTGGAGAGTCTCTCGATCAATACAAAGTCTAATCAAAGAGAGCAATTGAAAGCCATCACAGTTAAATGTGAAAGCAAGTTAAAACAACCAACCAAGATGAAGGTTGAACCCTATACTAGTATATGCCAAGAGAAAAAGGACAAGGTTGAAGAGAAGAAAGAAGAAACTCCTAATATTCCTCCTCCTCCATATGTACAAAGGATTCCATTTTCCAAAGGCTGTAGAAGAACAAATTCGATACATAATTTGCACAATTCATAGAAAATATAAAGAAATTGTAAATCAACTTATCCTTTATGTAAGCTTTGGAACACATGTCCAAATTCCCAAAATTCCTTAAGGATATACTATCAAACAAGTGAACTTGGGAGGATAACTAAACGGTCTTTCTAATTGAAAGTTGTAACTCTATAATTACCTACCACATGCCTTCAAACTTGAAGGGCTAAGGGAGTTGTACTATACCTAATGTAGTTCGCAATTTACAATTTTCTAAATATTTATATGACTTAGGTGTGAGTATTAATTTTATGCCTTTATCAATTTCTAGGAAATTGGGGCTAGGAGATGCAAATCCAACATCCATGCTCATTCAGTTGGCGGATCATTACATAAAGAAGCCCTATGGCATAGTGTAGGATGTGCTAGTAAAAGTGGATAAGTATATTATTCTTGTGGATTTCATAGAGCTAAACTTTGAAGAGTATTGCAATTGTCCATTAATTCTTGGTAGACAATTTATGAACACAAGAAGAGCTTTGTGGATGTGTTTATGAAAGGAAACTTATTCTTCAGATTGGTGAGGAGCAGGTTGAATTTAAAATAAATAAAATATTGACGAATATGAAGGAAAGCAATGCCTACATGAAGATTGATATAGTAGATGAATGCAATAAAGAGCTAGAGGAGTGCTATAAAGAAGAATTGAGTGTTACAGAAGTTAAGGACAAAGTAGAATGAGAAAAGGAGGAGTTGGGTGTTTGATAAAATCAAGAGATCTTAGTGAGAACAAAAGCAATCATGCCACCCTTAATAGAGAAACACCCATTCTATAGTTAAAATTTGATGGAAAAATAAGCAAAGAGAGTGATTGAGACAATTGGAAAGTGAATGAGAGCTACAAAACGAAAAAGTTTGGACATAAGAAGCATTATTCCTAATGTGATGATGAATAAGACTTTAACATTTAAAAGAGGAATTGGTTGAAAATAATGGCACTAAAACGGTCAAACTAATGACCTTAAACTTGGCATGTTATAACATAGTTAGGTTTTTCAAAGATTTGTGTTTAGAAGTGTTTCGTTATTTTTTATTTGTTATGTCTATTTTATTAAGAGTTGAGTTAATGGATGTTTATGGCATAAAGTGTATCCAAATTCATTATCTGATGCCACATAATCCATATATATAAGTATTCTTGCCCTTTTGTATTTGGGTTTGTTATATTTGTCATATGTATCATTTTCAGTTACATGTCATTTTCATATAAAGGACAATGTGTTGTTCAAATGTGATAACATATATGCATTTACATATCATTTTTGTATGTGAATTTTACATTTGCATTGTGTTAGTTTATTTGCATGGTGTTAGTTTTTGATTATGTTAGCATTGTGTACATTTTTGTTATATGATGTTATATTATGTGAATGTGTAGATGGTATGAATTGAACGGAATTGGCTTACCTTCGAACATGATCTTTTAAATTGTAAAGGCACATTAGCTTGTGAAGCTTATGTTTTTAAGTATCTTTGCAAATTAATTTGGATATTGTGCCAATTCTTAAACTTTATGACATTTATTTGGATACACTTATAATTACATTCAATTAAATTGGTAGGCATCATTAGTAACCCTTCATTGGAGTGATTGACTAAGAAGAAATGAGTTAGGCTAAGAAATTGAAAAAAAAAGTTTGTTAAATAAAATTCCTATTCGTTGAATCTTTTCAAGGAAATTGAATTAAGAATAGAGTTGGTAGCCAGTTGAGAATTGTGATATAACTAAGTAACCGGGTGAATTCATGACAAAATGTTTGTCTTCATATCAAAAATTTTAGAATGACACTTCAAACAAGCTAAATAGAAGGAATGTAACTTAGTTAAACAACCAGGGGATAGTCATGACAAGGTGTTTGCCTTCACACCAAAAGACTAAACTATCATTAAATAAATTCTAAAAAGTGCTTAATATAAATTTAAACCCACTGTTTCTTTAAAATAGAAAGAATTTTCATAAAATGATACTTAGTGATAGTTTACCTCTCTATCAATAATAATGATTGCATGCTTACAAGTAGGAGCAAGAATAGGGTGTCAATATTTTGATTGAAATGTGTATTCAAATCAAAGCACTTAAACATGAATAGAATAAGTTAGTGCATTGAAACTTTTTGAGTGGTTATTGCTTGAGGTTAAGTTAATTCCATAAGATTTGATTATATTGAATCATTACTATAATGTTGGATGATTGTGTATTTATGTGTTTGTGCATTTTGTTTATTTTGTGGTCTTAGTTCTGCTTGGGGACAAACAAAGACTTAAGTGTAGGGATGTTTGATAAACGATTAATTGACTATATTTATGTACCCATATTTAATGTGTTTTGCTTGTTATTTAAGAATATTATGGTACTTGTGGTATTTATTATGCTTCAAATGTGTTTGATAATTTCTTTTATAGACTAAGAGGAGAAGAATTCGGGTGAAATTGCGCATACAATGGAAGAATTGAAGTAATCTTGGACTTACAAGGCCATATGTAGTGATGATGTAAGTCACTGTAACTATGTGAAGCTTCAAAGATTCTATTTATGTATTATGTTTTTGAAAAAAGTGGGAGAGCTTAGGTGTTATAAAGAGGCTATAAAAATGATGATAAACATTAATAGATTGATACTATAAAGAGTCGGGTGAAATCCTTACAAGACAACCATACATTAAGTTGGTGTAGTTACCTAAAGGTAAGATAACTTTGAATTTTTGATGGATTTATAGGGTGAAGCAAGAAGAAAATTTTTCATGTCCATGTTTTAAAGACAAATTGGTTATTAAGGGTTACAATCAAATGAAAGGAGTAATTTTTGATGAAATCTTCTCTCTAGTTGTGTAAACGTATTTAACACGAGTAATACTGGGTTTAATAACTAGCCTTGACTTAGATATTAAGTAGATATATATGAAGAATAATTTCCTTTATGGTGACTTAAAGGAGGAAATTTCTATAAAGACACTAGAGGGTTTTAAGATGAAAGGAAAAGAGGATTATGTTTGTAAATTAAAGAAAGCTTATATGATTTGAAACAAGCATCGAGGCAGTAACATAAAAAGTTTGAGTATGTTATAGGCGAGCAAGGATATAAGAAGACTTCTTCTGACCATCATGTATTTATATAAAAATTCTCTAAGAATAATTTTATTATTTTATTGCTATATATTGATGACATGCTTATTGTTGATCAAAATGTTTCCAACATTGATAAGATTAAACAATAATCGAGCAATTATTTTGTTATGAAAGATTTGGGGCTAATAAAATATATTCTTGGTATAAGAATCATTCATAACCAATGTTTTAAAAACTAGACCGGACATCGAACCGGTCGAAGGAAAGGTTTAAGGTTTACAGGTTTAACCGGTAGTGAACCGTTATAAAACCGGTATATAATAAATAAGAAATAAAACTTATAAGAATCATTAAAAATAAAATATTTTATTGAAATAAAAATATTCCAATGTCTATTATTAATTCATACATAAATAATAAATAAATATGAGTCTAATATAAATATTACAATAACAATAAAAATCAAAATTGTATTTCTGAAGATGATTATGTCTCATCATCGTCAAAAGCTTCAAATTCTTCAACGCTATTTAAAGATTTGTAAACTACGCTTTCATCTAAAATATTTTATCAACTTCTTTTACTGCATTAAAATAAATTACAAATTAGTAATGTATGAAATTATTCTCAATTGTAAACTTGTAATACACTATAATTTTAACTTAAATATGATCAAAATAAGATATAAATTGACTATCAGTAGATGTTCTTAATTCATTCGTTCTGACAAATGCATTTTCTTCATAAATCGTCTTGACAAGACTTTACTCTATTTAAATGTTTGCGGTCAAATTTGAATAGCTTGCAAATGTTAGAATTCATTTAAATGCCTCAAAATATTAGAAATTAACTTGTAATTTTATGAAATATTAGTTAAATTTGCACCTTTGCCTATAGAAGAAATATTGACCAAGATCTAGAGTTTGGCATTAATATATGTATAACTAACTAGGTATGTATATTTCTTTCGTATTTATTTATGAGCAGCGAATATTTTATGGAAGTATAATTCAGATAATAATTCAGAGTTTAATATGTTTATGTTTGTAAGTTTCTCAATGTACTTCAAAATGCATATTAGTGGTGGTGTTGCGTGTAACCAAAAGTAAGAGAGATAATAATTTTCAATTCAAATAAAATAGAGAATGTTGAGAAGAAGTATGTGACTTGAGCATTTCGTAGGTGGTAATACGATTTATATAATGTTTCTAGCAAAATTATGATATTAATGTAAGAAAATTATATTAAGCTTATAGGCACTTATATTGTAATTGATGGCATCATTTGATCATTAGTGTGATTCACTACAAGAAAGTGATGCAAAGAGGGACGAAAATTTACAGACAAAACTAATTTCGTCTGTAAATACAAACGGAGTAAAGATGACGTCGGAAAAAGAAGACGGAAAGCAGTCATTTAACGGTGGCATTTATTCCGTCAATGAATGTCGTCTTTTAGTTTTAAAAACTTACCAAAATGACATCATTTTGAAGTTAACCAAAACGACGTAATTTTGGTTAACGTTTGAATCCCTTGCGTAGACTTTCTTCTCTCATTTCGCGCGCTGCTTCTCCTCCTCTCCTTCTCAGATGCCTCATCCTCCCATTGTCGCAGTTGCTGCCGTGCATCTGCTCCAGCCATCCTCGTCGGCGACGTCCCCCTGCTCCGGTGGTTCCATCCAAAGGTAAGCTGATTTGTTCCTCTCCTTCCTCCACAATCGGTGGACCATTAGTTTAGGTTAATATTAATTTGTTGTTTGATTTAAGTTGTTAATTAGTGAATGTGAATGAATGAGTTTGTGATTGTTGTAGATTAAAGAGAAAAATGTGGAACAGTTTGTTGAATTAGGGATGAAAAAAATTTTGCACACCAAGTATTTGATAAAATGCCTATAGGTGTTTAGGATGTAGTATTGGTGTTGATTTTGAAAATATTGTATGAATTTTGTTTTTAAAAAAAATAACTTGTAATGTTAAGATGACTATATACGTATTAATAATGATTATGTAGAAGATTAATTATTTTTAAAGAAATTAAATTTATAATCTGTTGTATAATTTTTTTATTTTGTTTTATTAAAGTAAGTAATTTCAAATTAAGTATATATTTGTTGAATTATTAACTCCTATATCATTTATAATGTATATATTGTAAAGATATTTTGAAATTAATTAAAGTACTTATTAATAATTATTAAATGAAATTACAAATATTAAATAAAGTTAATATCAAATTATTAACATATCAAATTTAATATATACTTATTAATATCAAATTAAGTATATATTAAATTTAATTAATTAAATTATTCATAATTTTAATGAATAAGTTATATATTTTGTGTTAAAATAAACAAACATTCTTACTTTTAATTAAATTGGTATAATTTGTTATACATATTGTTATTAATAAATAGATTGAAATTAAGATTAATTTAATTTTAATATGAATAAGTTATATATTTTGTGTTCAAATAAAAAACATTCTTACTTTTAATTAAATTGGTATAATTTGTTATATATAAAACTACATAACTATATTTATTAACGTATATCTCACAAATTAAACCATATTTCCTCCAATCCTTTCAAAGATAATTAAAACACATATAAAGAGGCATGAAAGATTACTATTTATAGTAAAATTTTGTTGAAAATCATAACACAAAAATTTGTTCCATGAGGGTTTTCAAAAAGACACTAAGATCGAGCAATATTTTAGAAAAATTAAAAGTTCAGGCATTTAATTATCTCTTGTTTAAGTTTTGGCTATAATTGCAAAATTGAGTGAAGTTTGAGACTTTTTTGGTAATTAACCCTTTTTTAATAAAGTTAATGGTATTCTTTTGTATAATTTTGTGGTATTGTTTTGCTATAATGTAGTATGATTTTTACAATATGGTAGTATTTTTTTAATATAATGATATTATTATAGTGTGAAGTGATATTTTTTTATAACGTGAACGCAAAGATAAACTAATGTATAATGGTATTTAATTTAGTACACAGTAGTATTTTTATAATATATTAATATATTTTGCATAATATTATGGTATGTTTGTGAATATAGTCATATTTGTTTTTATAATATAGTGATAGTTTTGTATAATATAGTGATATTTTATATAATATGGCGATATATCTTGTTTAATGTAATTGTGTCACAAAGATGAGTAATAAATTACAAAACTAAAGAAGTTCATTAAATGTGATAACTCCAAACATTAAGATGAAGCTAGTTGAGGAAATGAAAATGACGTTTAAAAACTCATAAATAATATGTAATTTGTATTAAAATTATGTAAGGATTATGGATTTATGGTCACTAAAAGACAAGGAAGGAAAAAATGAGAAAAGAGAGTTTAAGAATAGAATCTTTATATGTCATTGAGGTTGGTTACATAAATTATAAATGATGAATAAAATGCAACCAAGAGCAAGTGCAAGAATTGGTTGTAATGCTCGAGTATATTGACATATATTTGAAGGTATTTGAACTATAACAATGTTTGAAGATGTGCACAACCATGGTATAATCCAAAGT
>JANZLF010000004.1:33955449-33983003 GCA_026546835.1 Erythroxylum foetidum
TAATTGTTATTAATTAAATATATATTATTAAATCAAATTATTCATATTTCTATTAATAATTAATATATTAAATAATTAAATAATATATATTTAATCGATAACAAAACATATTATTAAACATCAGAAAAGTTATTTTTTTATAAATGAAAAAATAAATTTAAATTTAAAACTTAAAAATTCAATATAAATTTAAAATAAAAACAAAAACAAAAAATCGAAGTTAATAATAATTTCATTTGGGTCCTCGGTTATTGGGCTAATAATGTCAGAATTCAAAGTCATAGGTTTCGAGAAATAAGTATAATTAATATCACAAAGATTAAGATGAACATGTCTTGTGTGTTTTCGAAGCATAAATTATTTTTAGTATAAATACAAAATATCCCATAGGCACGTGCCCTCCACATATACAACTACCAGTCACGCATCATAGAATTTCAGTTTGGAAACCCTCGCACGTGCGCCGGAACTGTCCCCAACTAACTTTCTCAACCAAATTCTTTCTCCCAACCAATCCACCAAACCCCCTTTACTTGCCCCCCTCTCGTAATATCACCTTTAATTAGTTTGATTTTTATTAAATAAATATTGAATTTAAATATATCAATTTGAAAAAAATATAAATAATAAGCTATAAAAATAAGATACTAATTAATACCCCTTATGATTTAATAATCACAATAATAAAATTCTTTAACAATGTGTCTTAAATTATAGAATACGATCATACCAGTATTAATGTGCCGAATTGTATCTCAATTCTTAAAATTAAATATGTATTTAAAAATGAGAAATTGTGAAGAGTATTATAATAAAGTTTTTATGGTGATTAATTTCATATCTATCTTTTGAAAACAACCTCTCTACTAATTAAATGTATAATTATGTACTATTCAATCTCTTCAGTCATAAGTAGTACCAGAATTTTTACTAGATTGTTGTTTTTATTGTTATTGTTGTTATAAAATCTCCAATATTAGACATAGATTACCCTTTTAATTTTATAAGAAGTAAAAGCCTTAAACATTGTTTGTTTACATTAAACATAGAATTAAGTATTGCTATGTATCTTCTGTTAGGGTTAATTTAGTAGACAAGCCAAAACCCTACGAACATCGAGAAGTGAGCTTGCTGACTTCCGGCATACCTTAATCAATAAGTCTAAGATTGACTCGGTATTATGTTTTATTACCAAATTTACCCTCACTTATGTGTTATTTAGAGAAATTTAATAATATGTAGTGTTATTTTTACGTAATAAAGAGGTTGTTTTGGATAGATTCATATGTAATATAAATTAACAATAATAATATAAATTTAGTTTTATTTATTCTATAGTTGTAACTTCTCTTTTGGTTCAAAGTTGATATTTTAATTTTAATTTATAAGTAGTAGTTGAAGGCTAATGTAAGGCTAACGTGTATCCAACAAACAATCAATAAAAAATTTCCTCTCTTGCTTGTTCTTTGTTTTTGTCATGTTAACAAAGGAGGACAAAATTGTCATTTCAACTTGCGATCTACAAGCATAATGCGCTGGTCCCCATAATACTAATTATGAGTTAATGACTGAAAATGGCATTTGGATTGCCCTTTTAGCTTTTTGGACCACTTCTCTTTTAATAAAATTAACTTACTTTAATTTCACAAGAAATCCCGATAGGTTAATCGAGTTGGTCGAGTAGAGAGATACGAGATTAAAAAGTCTTATATTCAATTCCTCTTATTTATGTTCTCTCGATTGAGCATATCATACAAGACTTACTTAATGTGAAATACCATTGTACATCTAATGGATTCCTTCGTTTCAAAAATAAAAAGTAAAATATCAGATTTTTTTAAACTTTATATTTCACCAAGACTTTTACAGGATATTGTTATTGTTGTTATTTTTAATATTTAGTTGTGAAAAAACGATCTTTTAAAAAAATAAAAACGTTTTTTAATAAATATAATAAATTATTTTATTAGAAAAGTGGATTAAGAATAAAAAAATTTAAGCATCAATTTTCCTTAGGTCGACACGACAAGTCGTTTGAAACGTGAAGAGGAGTCAAACGAGAAAAACTAGACAGTTAGTTGGCCTTCACCGTCACCTCTCTCTGTTTAAATTCTCATCTTTCGCAAACCAAAGCTTAACCAAAAGAAAAAGCAAAGAAAATGGAATATGTATATACATACTTATCTATACACAGAGACATATATATGTATTGTTGCTAAATCCAAACAAGGAAGAAAAGGTATCAAGACACAAGGGATAGAAAAACTTTCTGACACCATGAAAAAAAAATCTGAAACAGTAGGCTTCAGAGCCTCCATTTTTCTTTTTTCCTTATCTTCTCCAACTTGTATTCAACTAGTAATGTGAAAAAACTGCCTCAAGAGTCAAGACTTCTACTTTGCAGAAGCTTCAAAAGGTTCAACGATGACCCTCCTCTCTGTGTATCTCATTAAGGGTACTGTCTAAAACTTGAAACCATAATATCGGAACTGAGGATCCAATATGAGGTTTGCTTTTCTGGTTGTTTTAAGCTCAAGAAAACGAAGAAGAGAAAGGCGGAAACTAAAAAGACGACGTCTTTGCTATCTAGTAATATGAACGTTGTTGTATGTGTGTATATGTTATAGAACTGGTTAAGTTTTCTGTGTTTTTCTAAGGCCGAGTTTGTTGCACTCATGTGTCATCGTTACTTCTTTGGCTTCTTATCAGATTAGTTTCTTGTCCAAGTTCCTGGGTCTGGATTGCAGATCACATCCCTTGTTCGGATGGGGTCCTATGGAATCTCTTGAGCTTCTTGGTTTATAGCAAATCTTTCTTTTCTTTGAATTCGTTTTATTGCATATGTTCTTACAAGATGGGATCTCCAGGATTTAAATGCTTTTCACATCCCTTTATACCATCAGTTCATGTCTATTCTCTGGTTCCAAAGAGCGTGGATCTTTTCTGCGTAGTTCTCTTTTGCATCCGGAGGAACTCTTTGGTTTCATAGCTCTTTCATTAACGTGTCGGGAGTACTACTGGTGTATGTTTTCTGATAGAGCTTATTAATCAAAAATTTTCCTTTCCTTGTTAGTAAAGGGTGTTTTTTTTCTAGTTATTCTTTTGGCTAGTCTCGAGAGTTTGTAAAATTTGCGACGAAAGTGGTCGTCAAAAGAAGATACATTCTTGGCCGAGGAGCTTCAAGCTAGTGAAAGTGAAACATTCAAGTTCTGAGGAAGTGATGCTAAATATTCTGGTGGTTCAGATTCTTTTGTCTCTTGCTTAAGTACTATCTTCTTTGGAGGCAAGCCAAAAGACCAGAAGCAACCAAAATGGGGCATCCCTTAAGTTCCACAGATCTTGTAATTTGCTGTGACCTCGTAATATGTGAAATTTGTGCCGCTGCTGGCGAATAAAGTTCGAGATAGCAATTTATGTT
Organism: Erythroxylum foetidum; assembly: GCA_026546835.1. Classification (NCBI taxonomy): domain Eukaryota; kingdom Viridiplantae; phylum Streptophyta; class Magnoliopsida; order Malpighiales; family Erythroxylaceae; genus Erythroxylum; species Erythroxylum foetidum. Next base: position 33,958,868 of record JANZLF010000004.1, read on the forward strand.
ACTACTGTATTTCATATCAAGTCTTCCTCTTATTAGTTGGATCAGGAGGGGTTTACTGATGAACTATGAGATAGATTGAATAGTTCTTGAGTTAAAAAGGACTTGTAGATTAGTTCAACAACTTCAGCGTTAGTGGCGAAGCCTGACAACAATTTCCAAAGCTTATTGATTGCCACAATGCACCCCTACTGCTTATCTAATCCTCGGTATGGATTGGTGGCAACCTGGAATTTTCTGAATGATCTCTATAGATCTTCGTGATAATCTACAGGTGTAAGCGTTCTGGGAATTTTGTTGTTCAACGTAATGGGAAATGTTTCTGGTTGTGGATCCTGGAAGTGGTTTTATATTGGACTTGTTGGTGATTCAGCAATAGCAAGGATTACTTAGTTTGAAAAGTTTCAGTTTCTGAAATGTATTGCTCTTTCTCAAAGGAGGGTGCTATTAAGATTGCTAGTCTGTGCAATAGGATTTAAGATTTTTGTAGGTATTAAGTTTTAAAGATGGAAGTTCAATGGCATTGCAAATGAACGAAAGTTTATCTGTAGTTCTATCCATGTGGTGATAGTTTCTGTCATTTTAAACAGCAAGCTCTTAAATCTTACTATGTTCTTTACCTTTTCATAGACATGTACTTTCTGCACTTCTGCTGTTATAAGATTTAATTCATAGAATTTATTTCCCTCCTCTTTGTTGCATTTGGACGCAAACTAACTGAACCTGAAGGGAGAAGGAATTTCTGAATTACTTACATGCATGAATCTGTGGTTATATATTTAGCTCTTTTACAATTTTCTGAACTTGTTGTTGACTGCATAGATGGTGGTGTTGTTAAATCCGCTCAGAAGCAAAAAATGCTGATTATAATGGGTCAATACTTACCTAAAGTTTGGATGGCTGGTTGTGACATAGTGAGATTCATCATACTTCTTTTCTTCCTTCATGTCAGTTTAGACTCATCTTCTCAAATTTTCCATACAGAGCAATGCTGCATTGAAGAGGTTAGTTTTTAGCTTTTCTGGTTCGAGCTGCTCCTGCCGATTCAGAAGGATGTTGATGATCTTCTGAATCAAGTTTTACCTCAATTCAGTTCTGTAATAATCTGTTGGAATTCTCTCTGAGCTGGGGCTCAATAAGATTGACACAATGTCTTCATGTTGAATTTGTGCATCATTCAGCATTGATTTTCATTGACATTGGGCTTACTTAAAATTGGAAATGGAGATCAAGGAACCAGACAGGGTTGTTGTAGCTAAACCAGTAGCCTCCAGGCCTACATGCTCCAATTTTAGGTCCTTCACAGAGTTGCTTGCAGGTGCTATTAATGCCTCACCTCCAAATGTTTGCTCAGAAACTACAGTTCCAGCCATTAGACCAAAGACTGTGAGGTTCAAGCCAATGGCCAATCGTGCAGCAACTGCATTGCCTTCTTCCCAGGTTTTCTATCAGTTCTACTCACTTTCATTACTGTTCAATACTGATTGTCCACTGAACTTTATGATTTTTCAACATTTCAGGCTGAACCCTCTGGAACAGCAGCTTTTGATGCATCTGATAGAGTTTCAAAATCAGACTGCAAACCCACAATCATATATAAACCTCAGGCTAAACTTGTATCCAAGAAAACTGTTTCTCTCTTGGCAAATATGGTTAGTAGCTAGATTCCACTTGCAATAACCTGACACCTTTTATACTTGTTTCTTCTTCTTTTCTTTTCTTCTATCAATCTGCTGCCACTGCTCCTATATATTTCTAGTAGCATTTCTTACCAGTGCTGGGTTATTCCATTTCTTGTCATACATGTCCTGTTTGATAGATATTGAAAGCTATGACCTTGCGTTTCCAGAAAAATCGGCTTCTGGTATCCTAAAGTGCAAACAAATTGTTTCTTTCTGATCAGGGAAACTTTAGCAGGAGTCAGCAGCACCATGCAGTGGCATCAGTTGACACTCGTGTATGGAAGACAAGTCAAGAAAGGAACAAATTTGCAACTCAACAGGCCTTGAATCTTCAGACCACTCCATCTCGTGCCGAAACTGAACGGACGACTGAGTCGTCAAAGTTAGTGTCTCACTCTCAGAATCAGGAAGATGGCACAAAAAGTTCAGCCCCAACTGCAAATACAGATAGACCTTCTTATGATGGTTACAACTGGAGGAAGTATGGGCAAAAGCAAGTGAAAGGAAGTGAGTACCCGAGAAGTTACTACAAGTGCACACATCCGAATTGTCCGGTGAAAAAGAAGGTTGAAAGATCATTGGATGGACAGATTGCAGAAATAGTCTACAAGGGTGAACACAACCATCCAAAGCCTCAGCCTCCTAAACGCAACTCATCGGGAACACAAGGGCTAGGACTTGTCTCAGATGCCACTGCTCAAGACACAGATGCACCATTATGGAGTAGTAACATAAATGAAGGTTCTGAAAGTAGAGTTGAAACACAGAACGAGACAAGATTGCCCAGCACTTCCACTTATCAGAGTAAACCTCCTCCATCCTACGATAATGCTAGAACCGGATCAACGAATGTTGGTGCTGGAAATTCTGACAACTCGTTGGGTCTTAGTGGAGAATGTGACGAAGCTAGCAAGGGATTGGAGGACGAAGATGATGAACCTAGAAGTAAAAGAAGGTATGATCAAAGCTGGTTTCAAAAAACTAATCCAATCCAATTCAATCTGCTACTTATTCGCAGCCCATCTCAGGTTTCTATATGTGTGTTCGGCAAGAATGTTACTTTGGATTGATGTCTGCGTTTTCTTTCAATGTTGTTTCTTTATTATGCTACTATAATCTAATCAAAACTCATCACCTTTTCGTACATATAATGATTCTTTCTAAGCTTTTAATCTTTTAGGAAAACTGCGAATCAATTTACTGAAGCTGGCATATCAGAGAACGGGGCAGCAGAACCCCGTGTTGTGATGCAAAGTTCGACGGATTCTGAGATCTTGGACGATGGTTTTCGATGGAGAAAGTACGGGCAAAAAGTCGTGAAGGGAAATCCGTACCCCAGGTTTGAGTTCAAGATTGTTGCTTTGTTCTTGTCTGCTGCTGAAGCAGCATTCTTCAGAATTTTTCCTGATAGCAAGTTCTCCAATTCCTTTGCAGAAGTTACTACAGATGTACAAGTCTCAAATGCAACGTAAGGAAGCATGTAGAAAGAGCTTCTGATGATCCAAGAGCTTTCATTACGACATACGAAGGGAAGCATAACCATGATATGCCTCTTAAGAGCCCAAATTCTGAAGCATCTGAACCTGACTTGCAGAAACCATGATCTCAACCATAAACTTTATATCAACTGTGTGTTTGAAAACAGGCAGGTTCCTGTTGAGTGATTTAGATTATGAAAAGCCACGTTATTTTCTTTTCTTCCTGTCATGATCAGCTTCTGACTTGTCTTTCTCCTGAACATCTTCCAAAATTTCCAGTTATAGCAGAATAAGTACATCAGATAGTTAATCTATTATGTGATATGTACACAATCTCTAGATTCCTGCCAACTTTCTGAAAGTGAACAACAATTTTCAAGCACTTATAAGCATGTCATTTGATCATTGACATTACTTCATCGTTCCAGATCATCAGCTGCAACCATTTCTTGAGTATCCTCTTGCCCTTATTCAAGCATAAGAACCTGCCAAAACCATTTCCAGATTCAATGATTCACAGCTACTGTTTAAGCTAATTAAGGAGTTATGTTGAAGAGAAACTCGAAATTTCTTTTCAAAGTGTTAATGGAAAGTTGATTAGGATAAGTTCTCCATATTAACACAGAATTAATAGCAAACTGTATAAATTAGTTTCCACACTTTCTGATTAGTCACACTCAATCATGTAAAAAACCAAAAGAAGAGGGTAAAGAAATAGAAAAAAGTTTGGAAAAGATCAAAACCTTGTCGTCGTCCCCAATGTAGCTCGTGATTCTCAGGTAAGCAAAAGTTTTTAAAAACAGATCCCAAATAATAACACAGGTTTAAAAAATTTAGTTAGTATTATAGGGCTAAAAAATTAACAAAAATTAAATAAAATTAAAATTTTTAAAATATAATCAAAATAAAATTTTTAACTATTCAAGCATTTAGAAGTTAATTAAAAAATAAATTATTAAATAAAAATTAATTCATTTATTTTAATTGTGAAGAACTTATTAATTTACAAAATTTAATCAATTAATTAATAAACTGAACTATTAAAATAAAGCAAACAAAAAAATTAAAAATCAAACTAAAAAGTTAGACGAATAATAATAATAAACTGTAATAGATATTTTGATTTTTTTTGTTAGTTATATCATTCTAAATTTATATTTTCAAACTAAACATTAGCATCCATCATTATTAAAATTTCTTAGGAATAAATCAAAATAAATAATACTTATTTAATTATATTTCTCATCTATTCTATTTCCAAGAATAACTAATTTATTCCTTATATATTCTAGCATGTTAGTCCAATACGCTATTAGTGATTAAGTATTGTTAGTATAAAAGATTATCACTGTTATGCATACTTCCTATTTAATCAATGTTTCTATAATATTTTATTGTAAATTTATATGACAAACTACAAAATCATATCTTCATCAATTCTTTTTTTTTTCTTTAACGGAGGAACCTGCAATCGTTACCATTTGGATGCACACTAAATAAATTTTCAAATTGATGCAATAATCTGCAAATTACGTCAATTGGGTACTGCATATTAAGCAAGTGTTGTACAACAAACTCGATCAAGAGTGCGTAAGTAAAAGGAATCAAATATAGGACCTTTTGTCACTATATTCCTTCACTCTACCAACTCCGACAACTCTCTGTGTTAATACAAATCCAATTAGTAGAATAATTTCTCAACAAAGAATATGGGAATTCATTCTTTCATAATCTTAAGATGCCCATGAACACTCTCATATCAACTTTCTTTAACCAATGCAAGCAACATATGCGGATTAACTCATCATTAGCTGTAACTCATCCTCATTGGGCTCCATCTAACTAAAACGCCCATCAAGTACTAAACCCTTTTGACTCCGTTCAAAGTTGGTATGACTTCTCACCTACCTCATAGTAAAAAGCTTTAAAGGAAATTTAAGGTAATTTGGTAAAGAGCCTTTTTTTTAAGCTTAAATTATGTATGTAACTGTTTAAAATTTTAGGGCAAATCTTTACTTTCTATAAAAAAAAACGTACCTGATTTGAATGAAGATTAGTATAGATGTAGATGAGTTAAATGTGTCTTTCCGTAATTAGGATCTTTTTAGAATATCTTGCGGGAAAAAAAAATCTTAAAAGGACTTTATTGGCACACGACGTCGTTTGGGTCGAGCTGGCCCACTCAATGCGGCCGTTTTGGAAGTGTAAGAAGCCGTTAAACTAAAACATTATTAAGAATAGAAACTGAGGTAAATTGGGAAGCTGGTTGACTCTGTCTCATGGCTACTAGACATTACCGAGGATATTGAATTCTTCATTCTTTTTGAGCCTATAGATACTGTTGTCATCACTCTATAGATACATCTTGCATTGACAAGGAAGAGATAAACAGAGAACAAGGAAGTCATGGGGTGGATTCCTTGTTCCGGTGCATCCTTCTCCAAGAAGAAAAAGGAGAAACCGACGACCCTGAACCAGAAGCCAATTGGTCAGATTAAACCCACTTCAGGTTTCTATTTTTATCCCCTGAAACATTGCTCTCTACATTTCTTGTGTGATTTAAAATCTGTAAAAAATTGGATATAGGAATCGTTAAATTTCATGTTTTTGGTGTTCCATTCTGAGTTTTTCTCGCTCCCTTATCCGGGTAGTTGTCTATTGGTCGGAAGTGGTTCCTTTGCAAAGTCAAAGGATGTTTTGAGATGTGACCGCCTGGTCACTGTTCATTCGGCTCTTCCTTAGGGATGTAGCAGACGCTTCCTATATATATGTTGAAGGGATTTTTTTTCAATTTTATTTCAAGCCTGTTTCAAATCCAACACTGCACCATTACTTCGGAAGGTAATTCTGATAAAATTCGGTTTTAGTTCTTATTTTATGTGTTGTTTGATTTAGAAGAATAGTGATACCCACTTTCTTGATGCTGATGTGAGTTTTTTTATTAATGAAACAATAAACTCGACCTTGGTGCTTCCATGTTTTTTCTGATAAATGTTGGTTTTAGTTCTTATTTTTTCTTGTCATTGTTTCTGGATGCAGAGAGATCTGAGGTAGGTTCACCTTTGAAAGATAAGGAGGCCTCTAAGCGTGGAGATCTAGATGGCATTGCAGCACAGATTTTTTCATTTCGTGAGTTGGCTTTAGCAACTAAGAACTTTAAGAAAGAATGTTTCTTGGGTGAAGGAGGCTTTGGAAGAGTATATAAAGGGCGTTTAGAAAGCATGAACGAGGTTTGTGAAGTTCCTTGCTTCTGAAATAAAGACTGAACTAGTGTTGATTCCGTGGTCAATAGCTTTTTATTCTACTCTAAAGGTGCAATTTCTGCAGAAGTTTCATGATATGAACTTATGAATTTCTATCAGTAACAAACAGTTAAGAGTTCCAATCATGCATGTGAAGGTAAGTCATGAAATGACCAAAATCTGAATCTGTTGTTGCAGGTAGTAGCCATCAAGCAACTTGATCGTAATGGCTTGCAAGGAAATAGGGAATTCCTTGTTGAAGTATTGATGCTAAGTCTACTTCACCATCCTAATCTAGTAAACTTAATTGGTTATTGTGCTGATGGGGATCAAAGGTTGTTGGTGTACGAGTATATGCCTTTGGGATCATTGGAAGATCATTTACAAGGCAAGTACTTGTGACCAAACATTTCTTAGTCAGTTCCTATAGTTTTAATTTTATTCGAGTCTGAATTGCTTCATTTGCAGAGGTTTCATTTGGTAAGAAAGTACTTGATTGGAGCACAAGAATGAAAATAGCTGCTGGGGCAGCAAAAGGATTGGAATTCTTGCATGATAAAGCTAGCCCTCCTGTAATATACAGAGATTTAAAGTGCTCCAACATTTTGCTTGGTGAAGGGTATCATCCTAAGTTATCTGATTTTGGCTTGGCCAAACTTGGCCCTGTTGGGGATAACACACATGTATCTACACGAGTCATGGGTACCTATGGATACTGTGCTCCAGAATATGCAATGACTGGTCAACTAACACTAAAATCAGATGTTTATAGCTTTGGAGTTGTTCTTCTGGAAATCATTACCGGACGGAGAGCAATTGACTACTCCAAAGCTACAGGGGAGCAGAACCTTGTCGCTTGGGTAAGATCTCTCCTGAAAATTTTTCATATATATTTTTGTTCATCAAAAACATTTCAGGGGATTCCCTTCTGCTGGCTCATGAAAATGCTTTATGTTTTTGGTTTTGATTGAAGGCAAGACCACTATTTAACGAACGCAGTAGGTTTTCGGACATGGCAGACCCTATGCTTCAAGGTAAGTATCCAGCAAGGGGGTTGTATCAAGCTCTTGCTATTGCAGCCATGTGTGTTCAAGAGCAGCCTAATATGCGACCTGTCATAGCTGATGTGGTTACAGCTTTAAGCTACCTTGCTTCTCAAGCATTTGATCCTCAAACACAGCAAGTCCAGAGTTCTCGCTTGGTCCCTGTCCCTGGCACCCCTCCCAGAACAGGAAGACAGTATAAACTCAACGGTCGTTGACAGAAGACAGATCAACGAGGCAATAAACTATGTTTTTGATCTTCTTTATCGCAAGTAGCTTGTATTCCTACTCCTAAGTGCGATTTCTTCAGACTTGCACATCCTGGATTTACTTGAGAAGGTGATTAAGATTGCAACATTGGGTTCCAAGGCCAGGTTTCGTTGTCCCTTCAAATTTTGTTCCTCTCCACATAATTCAGTCTCTATTTGACTGCTGAATCTCGGGTAACTTAAAACAATATTATGCATATACTTCGCCTTCAACTTCTTGGTGCTGAAGTCTTCAGTGTCCATAAGATTCACGTGGGATAGTGTCCTATAATTCTGCCATGCATATGCTAGAGTCGTTTCCGGGATTAGAGACTAAGCAGAATATTCCTGCTAAGTTGTAATTGAATTGAAATTCAGGATTCAAAGGTGGATATTGAAGAAGTTTCTATGGATTATCTTATATCCTTCTTTCTAAATAACATGGTTGAATTTGATGGCTGCCATATTCTTGTTTATGCTGTTCCTCGTGGCTGCAGCATATAGGAAATATGTGTCAACTTTAGTTCAGATGCATAAATTCTGTGAGAGACAAACTTAATGGGATAAAGTCTCTGCCAAGGATAGTGGTAACTCAGCCAAGACAGTAGTTTGTAACAACAGACTCTGTATAATGCTTCTCCTTCACCCAAAAACATACCGTATTCCAAAGTTCAATTATAATTTACATCAAGTTATCCAAAAAACGAGGATGGTAAACGTCAAAAACAGTTGGTAAGGCATTGATGTACAGTTGCTATACTCTCATTAGTTGGCATTGTCTTCAATCTTGCTGTCTTTTATCTTTGTTGTTGTTGTGGCTTAGCAAGGTCTTTGAATCTTTACCATCATTGCTGGAAGTACAGTCACTGGAGTCCTCATTAACTGGTTTACCCTGTGAGAAAGGAGATGTTAAGTCTTGAAGCTTTTCCATTGCAAGAACAAGAAATGAAAAAACTTGAAGAACACCTGGTAACCGTATACTTTGCAGTTCAATGTACTAAAAATCAAGTAAAATCGTGCTTTCAGCATTTCAGATATGAAAAGAAGCTCTTTTTATCAATGTAAATGATTGCGGTCACCTGAATTGGGTCGATGCACCAAAACTCACCTTGTTCCTGTCACGCCAACCAAGGCCGAATAAGCTTATCCTTCTTCTGGGGCTTTCTATACTGGTGCTTGGATTGCGCATAGACCTATAACATGAAAACAAGGGTTGCTTGTAGTGTCTAAAAGCAATCATGCTATAGACAAACTAACTTCGCTGGGTACCAAATTGAGCAAGTAGTGAATAGAAATTGTTGGAAAACATAGTTTTAAAAGCAAAACTAGATGTAGTGAAAGTGAGATGAAATGAAAAATAGTTAATTTCAACCGAGAACTGCATTATGAGCCAAACCACATAAGTAAATCGTGACTAGGTGATACTGTTAGATATTGGTGTATATTTCATATTAACAGCCACTAGCATCAAAAACATGATCCAGAGCGCGTAGTTCAAATATTGGGATAATAATATTACTTAAAATACAACAGCAGCAAGTTTGATCATACCAAACAAGAAGTTTTACTAGATAGAAGTTCCACAATACCACAGAGATCACTCAGCAATTAGTTTTCCAAGTTTATAAAGTATTTTACCCTGCCTAAGTCATTAGAACTATCCAAAGTTGTCCCTTTTATTGGATGCTTACATATTAGTCATCTGACAAGATAAAACTGTGTTGGCCTGTCAACATTCAGTAATTCACAAAATACTAGTTTTCCATTACCTTTCCCTAGATTAGTTCGCGTAGGTAGACTATATATCAAGTATCTCACTGAGGCCTCTCAAGAACTTTCATGATATCTTTTGTGTTTCTGTAGGCACTTGCTGAATTTGTCAAGAAGAGTACACAGTAAAATTTTTCATATTAGACTTAACAATCGCGTTTATTTGCGGAAGAACTGTCCATCTTATATTCTATAGGTCTTCCCATACAAGAGAGAACCTCAAAAGAAGCAATGAGGATGTCAAACAGATCATACCGAGGAGAAGATACTGCTCTAGCTTGGCCCGACTCATAGTGTATGGTGGCCTCCAGCATTGACTCTGCCATAACAACCCTCTGTTCCATCTGAGCAACTTTAGCCATAGCCTTGTCATATTTTTCCTGGACACATCACATATCATTAGCTTGAATTTGTGAAATATCAAGATGAAAGTGAAGAATGGATTATCTCTACAAGTGGTTTTAGGCTTTATTCATAGCCATGCAGTCTCCACCAGTAGGTGGGGAACGAAAAAGGACAAGGAGTTTGGCAAACCTCTTACAGACAAGACTGCATATCAATTTTAACCGTTGCTCTATCGTTTCGGTAATTGATTTAATGTAGAAATTCTCAACTTTCAGAACTAACATGAACAACCATATTGCCAGATCTTTCATACTTTGGCAAATTTGGACAAGATATAAATAATCCAAATTAAAATAATAATTTCTTTAATTTATAAAATTGAATAAGTTTTTCAGTTAAAAAGTGATGACACTAACCTGGAGCACACATACTGCATTTTTCTGTGTGGATGCTGCTTGCTCAGCATTTAAACGGGCTTCTTCAGTTATTCGCTGTTCTTGCTCAACTCGCATCAGGACCTACAGCATTAGCGCACAGATTACTACATGATGCAATGGCTGAAGACTTAACCATTCATCCACAAAGGATTATATGTTAGGTGATTCAATCATGAAAAAAAAAACCTGAAGCATTGCATATTCTTGTTCTTTCTTATCAGCAAGGGCCTGTCTCAGTTCAGCCACCTCTTGTTCCAACAGCTCAATCTGCAAACAATGCTTAGTTCCCTCAGAACATTGAATTGGAGGAGCTTGAGGAGAAAATGGAAGGCATATATATAATAACATTTTTTTTCTTGTTTTTTATTGCCAAAAAGCAGAATTAGTTCATTTTAGAGCATCTTAATATAAGATTTCTCCCTGTTAATCAATGAATTGGGATGGAATTACTAACTAATAGGGTTCAGTTGTTTAATTTGTTAACTTTATGAAATCTAGAAATACTTGTGGGAAAATGTACTCCAAAAGCCTGAAGCATGGATTAGAGAATGGTCAGAGACAAATCTTACAGAGAAAAACTTCTATCAACCTTGAAAATATTCCTGTAAGCTAGTGACTTATAGATGCATGACGCTACAAAATCTAGATTATGATCCAAAAAGATTCAAGCACAGAAAACACTTCAAACTTAGGAAAGGAGAGATGTGTTTTGCATTTTCTTCAAAGTTTATCCCACCAAATCCATGTACTTTCTTAGGTAAATCAAATAAACCAAATACTTCCAGTTAATTCAACTCTATATGTACCTTTGCAGTCAATTCCCGTCTATTATCTTCTTTAACCATCTCCACGAGTGCTGTCTCAAGCTCCTCAGCCCTAAGCACAGAAATAATAACATGCATGAATATTGAAATTTCCATGTAATAAGGTTTATCAACAATGAGTCACTTCATAGCTGAAACTGATTGCTGCTCATTGTTTGTTATCAGATGCCAGCCAACAGAATAAGAAAGCCTTAGTGAAGCAATTTGATACAATAAGAGTATTACAATGGAAGGCTGGATATGTGTATTTAGCAATTAAATAATAAAGGAATAAAAAGAACATGCCATGGGAATAAAAATTTGATAAGCAAATGGATGGAATATAGTGATTTTATTATAATTAGCTATAGCCTCGTAGGAAACTCTACAAGGACTAAGCTATCAGCCAACAATGGCCCCTCAAGCAATTCAGCTGAGACAGTACAATAGCAAAGATACCCCTTCTGTCATACGCCCCCTTCCTTACATAGTACTCTCTCTCCTCTAACGAATTCCCCTCTAACCGTTAGATGACTCACCCCTCTTGAATTTCCTAGAGTAAGTCAACATGGGTTTGAAGCCCATATTCAGTCCCTTCCCCCTCTTTCTCCTAGAATAGGTCAGCATGGGTTTAGGACCCATGTTGCTATCTGGACCTATAGAACTATCAATGCCGCCCTCTTCAGAATCTGCCTTGTCCTCAAGGCAGAAGGAGGGAAACTGCTGTTGTAGATGTGCAGCAGCTGTCCAAGAAGCTTCTTCAATGGGTTTCCCCTTCCAAAGCACCAGCCATTCCACAACTTGCTCATGATTTTTCTGGACAGTCCGTTCAGCCAAGATTGCTTCAAATGCAAGAGTTTCGGTGGAGTCAACCTCTAGGCTTGAAGGAAGAGTGGGCTCGGGCATATGGTTCCCGATCATCTTTTTCAGCTGTGAAGTGTGAAACACCCGGTGAACTCTTGAAGTTTCTGGAAGATCCAGCTTGTATGCCACCGTTCCGACTTTAGCTAATACTTGGAAAGGGCCATAAAACCGGGCTGAAAGTTTAGGACAGATTCTCCTAGCTATGGAGTTCTACCTATGAGGTCGAAGCTTAATATAGACCCAATCACCTACCTCCAAATGAACATCTCTTCGCTTAACATCAGCTGCAGATTTCATAACTTGTTGAGCCCGAACAAGGTGAAATTTGAGCTGTCTCAAGGCCTCATCCCTATCAATCAACACACCATTTATTGCATCAATGGGAGACTCCCCAATGAGGAAGTGAGGGACTTTAGGTGGAGGCCGACCATACACCACCTGGAAAGGAGTTGTGGCGGTTGCGGAGTGGAAAGTGGTGTTATACCAAAACTCGGCCCAAGAGAGCCAATTATGCCACTGTTTTGGTTGTTCAGATACAAAACACCGGAGATAGATCTCAAGGCACCTATTAACCACCTCGGTTTGACCATCCGTTTCCAGATGATAAGAAGTGCTCATTCGAAGTATTGTTCCTTGTAACTTCCAAATCTCCCTCCAAAAGTTACTAACAAAAATAGGATCCCGATCGCTTACAATTGACTTTGGAATGCCGTGGAGTTTAACCACCTCCTTAACAAAGCAATCAGCCACAGTCTTGGCGGTTAAAAGATGCTTGAGGGGAATAAAGTGTGCATACTTGGATAATCTGTCCACAACTACCATAATGACTTCAAACCCCTGACTCTTTGGCAGCCCCGTGATAAAATCCATTGAGATATCCTCCCAAACTGAATTAGGAATGGGGAGAGGTTGAAGTAACCCAGCTGGAGCAAGAGTTTGGTACTTGTGTCGTTGGCATACTTCACACTCCTTCACAAACTGCCAAATTTGTTTTCGCATGCCAGCCCAATATAGACATCCAGCTATCCTTTTATAGGTTTTAGTAAACCCGGAATGCCCTCCCGTGGGAGTAGAATGAAGCTCATGCAAAAAATCTGAAATTAGGGAGGAAGTTTGAGGCAACACCAGCCTATTCCCCTTGAACAAAAGCCCTCCTGATAAATGGAAATCAGGTTCTGCTGTGGAATGAGTGTTGAGTTTCTGCAGAATGCTTGACAGCCATGGATCACTTTGGTATTCCTCTTGTAACTTAGCAACATCGACCCAATTAGGAGATGAAACCAGATGATGAAAGTCTAATGCCACTGGTGCACGTGATAAAGCATCAGCTGCTTTGTTATCGGATCCGGGCTTATAATACACCTCGAATTGGAAACCCATCAACTTAGATAACCAATAGTATTGATCAGGGGTATTCAGCCTTTGTTGTAGTAAATGCCTCAATGTCTTGTGGTCTGTATACACCTTGAATGACCTCCCCAAAAGATAATGCCTCCAATGCTGAATGGCCAACACCAAAGCCATAATTTCCTTCTCGTACATGGATTTTGATTGTGCAGCAGCTGATAAGGCCTTGCTAAAATAAGCAATTGGCCTGTTCTCTTGCATGAGGACAGCCCCCAATCCAAAACCCGAGGCATCACATTCCACAATAAACTCCTTAGAGAAATCGGGTAGGGTGAGGACCGGAAAGGACACTAGACAATTCTTCAACTCTTCAAAGGCTCTTTGAGCTTTGGGACCCCAAGAGAAGTTGTCTTTCTTAGTGAGTTCAGTGAGGGGCCGAGCGATTTTCCCATAATCCTTGATGAATTTCCTATAATACCCGGTGAGACCAAGAAATCCTCGAACTCCGGTTACATTTCTTGGAGTAGGCCAATCTTTAATACTCTGGATCTTGGTAGGATCCATTGCAACCCCTTCAGCTGAAATTACATGCCCCAAATACTCAATAGATTGCTGCCCGAATAAGCACTTCTTGTGATTAGCAAAGAACTGATGGTCAATCAAGAGCTGTAGAGCTTGCTCCAAATGTTTGAGGTGCTGCTGCCAACTGTCACTATAGATTAAGATGTCATCAAAAAAGACTAGCACTCCCTTCCTCAATAGTTGTCGAAAAACTGAATTCATGGTAGATTGAAATGTAGATGGAGCATTCATAAGCCCAAAAGGCATGACTAGGTATTCATAGTGGCCCTCATGAGTCCGAAAAGTTGTCTTATGAACATCCTCGCTCTTGATGCGGATTTGGTGGAATCCGGACTTCAAATCAATCTTAGAAAAATACTTGGACCCGTGCAACTCATCAATAAGCTCATTAATAGTAGGGATTGGGAATTTATCCGGAATTGTTACCTTATTCAGAGCACGGTAGTCTACACACATTCTCCATGAGTGATCCTTCTTTTTCACAAGAATTACCGAACTAGAAAATGGACTGGTGCTGTGAGCCTGTGACGGATAGCTCCAATTGCAAGCAACCCTTAACTTGTTGCTCAATCTCATCCTTATGGTGATAAGCATACCTATAAGGACGGACGCTAACCGGATTAGCGCCACTAACCAGATTAATGGCATGATCATGCCTCCTCGAAGGAGGAAGTCCCTTCGGTTCTTGGAACACCAACTGATTTGCTTGCAAAACTAAGGCCAATTCCTGGATCTGAATTGGCAGCAAGGTGGTATCAGTCTCCGAGACCAACCTCCCAGCCTCTCCTTCTTGCTGCCCATTTTGGAAATCCATGGCAATGGACTGTAGCATGCTTTGGAGGGCTGAAAGCTGCTGGGGCTGCTCACTGCCCTGCCCTCTCAAAATGACTACCTCCTTTCCTTGCTCAAATCCCCACTTCACCGTTTTCTGTTTAAAATCCACCCTCACCTCTCCCAAGGTTTCCAACCATTCGGCACCCAAAACCAGGTCTATGCCTCCCAACTGAAGAATGTAAGCATCAATCCTCAACTCCACATTCCCTACTAACACCACAAGTCCCCTACACTGACCCTGTGAGAAGCATGTTGTCCCATTCCCCAATTTGACTCCATAGATTTCAGTTGGAATAATGGTTAACCCCAAGGTAGTCACCAATTCATGTGAAAGGTAGTTGTGATTTGCCCCACTATTGATGAGGAACAAGATAGGGAGCCCCGCCAATTTGCCCTCAACCTTAAAGAGTCTTGGACTGAGCTATTTCTCCATATTCCGCAACCTGACAAACCATCTCCCATGCCTCTCCCATTTCGGTTTCTTCTTTGTCACCCGGACCAGTCGGAGACCCCTCTTCTTCCTCATTTCCCTCCCAAATCAGTAGTCGAAGATGTTTATCGGGGCAAATATGAGTGGGACTGTAACGTTGGCCACATTTGAAACACAAACCTTTGGCTCTCCGATCCATCAACTCTTGGTAAGAAAGGTTTCTGGTCCCCTTCTGACGACCTTCGGCGTTTCCCTCCATGCCAGATCGCCGATCAGCTCCTCCCTCCCGACTAACCCACGAATTTGTGCCTCCTCCGATGTGCGTCTGGGGACGGGCCAGTCCGGGTCGAGATCCGACCCAATTGCGTCCTCCTACTGTCGGGTTGGGAGGCCCGGTTCTTGAGACGCCCATGGGTCTCCAGCCCATGGCCGGTTTTGGGTGAGTCGATGGGGTCAGCTTACGCTCCACCGCCCGTGCCGCTGCTATCATTCGGTAATGAGGAGGATCCAACGCTAACACCTCCAACCTTATATTCTCGCGCAGCCCTCCAAGGAAAAGTCCCATGTACTGATCTTCGGGAATGGGAGGGACTTGAGCCATCAACATTTCGAACATCTCGACGTATTCATCGACCGTGTCCTGTTGCATCAAAGTCTTCAGCTGGGAGAATGGATTTCCATTGAAATGGTCTCCATGTCGATCGAACAAAGCTCTTTTAAAGGCTTCCCAATCCAGTTCAGGCGTCGATGGTAGGAGGACTTTAAACCAGTGCCATGTCATGCCCTCCATGCAAATTTGTGCCAGCTGCACCCGAAGCTCCGGAGGAGTCCCCTGAATGGTGAAATACAGCTCGGCACGTGAGACCCATCGTATTGCGTCATCACCTTGGAATGGAGGGAGCTCTACCCGCTTCGCTCGGAGCTGGTGTTCTTCCGACGTCATGGAGGTAACGCCGCTGCCATCTACTACTGTGTGAATTGACTTCCCACGCTCTACTGAACTCGACCCTGCCTCTGGTGTTTGAAGCGTTGCCTGTCGCTGAAAACCTTCTCTCATTTCTGCGTGCATCGCCGCTAATGCCCGGGAAAGTTCATCGACTCCCTTGTGTAAGTTACCCAGTTGAACCGTATGGTCCAACAACTTCGTTTCTACTGCATTCATACGAGCATCCATTGCTTCCCACTTCTGTGATGCCATTCGTGTTTGCATACACCGGGGCTCTCAATGAAAGTACCAATGATAAGCAAATGGATGGAATATAGTGATTTTATTATAATTAGCTATAGCCTCGTAGGAAACTCTACAAGGACTAAGCTATCAGCCAACAATGGCCCCTCAAGCAATTCAGCTGAGACAGTACAATAGCAAAGATACCCCTTCTGTCATACGCCCCCTTCCTTACATAGTACTCTCTCTCCTCTAACGAATTCCCCTCTAACCGTTAGATGACTCACCCCTCTTGAATTTCCTAGAGTAAGTCAACATGGGTTTGTAGCCCATATTCAGTCCCTTCCCCCTCTTTCTCCTAGAATAGGTCAGTCAGCATGGGTTTAGGACCCATGTTGCTATCTGGACCTATAGAACTATCAAAATTTTAGCCAAGGATGATGCTTAAAGTTACACAAATGATGGTGAATCATCAAACTGATTAGACAAGCAAAAAGGTGGATTCTGAAGCAACCACAGTTACTCTTAGCTTCTGTACTTTCTTTTATCATAAAGAAGCAATGTTCTCATCATTTTATCTAAGCAGATGCAAGCCTCATAGAAAGTGCAATCAAATGTTTGATGGTTATAGACAGTTAGATGCCGCAAGAAAGTACCAACCTGAGTATTGCAGATCTTTTCTCATCCAACAACCTGCACAATTCAACCTTCATCCAAACCACCTGCACAACAGCTGTTAATGGCTGAAATTTAAAATGGGTGCGAAGAAGCCACATACATTTTCGCTTAGCTTAAGATTGACAGACTATTGGTCTAGTGATCTATCTAGCTTTCATGTTAACCATAAATGTCCTCCCATTGTGTAGTGAGTCATATGCCCAATTAATATTTTGCGGTCTGTGTCAAACACATTGATTAATACTTAGCACACGGTATCCAGGTACCATCGGATGTCTTGGATATAAATCCCTTGCATACTTAAAAATTTGTGCCATAAAAATTCTTTATCTCACGTGACTACATGATGTCTCCACTGGGAACAATTAAATCAACTGGGTCGGTGAAAGATCCTATAATAATCATTCTGTTTCAAAAGAATAACAAGATTAATAAAACAAATTACTAGACTCTATAGCATCAAAATAAGCATCCAAGTATATGACTTACACATAAAGCACAAAAGGCAGCCTACTGCACATATAAGAAATACCTGCTCTTGGAGATCTGGTAAAGAATCTGCTTCTGAGTTGTTAGAAAGGCCAATGAGAAAATCATCTAGATTTGAGGAGCATGTATTCAATTGGGAAACTTCTCCTTCACCTATCTTTTCTTCTTCTATAAGGGGCACATGATCATGCTTGAAACTATACAGCTTTGATGCAAGCCCCTTGGAATCATTCCAAACTCTGCCCTTTTTAAACCTTTCTTCAACTATTTCGAGTATTGCTGGTCTATGTTTTTTTCTCATCTCTTGTAATCTAGCTTCAGTTACAGCCAAAAATCCCATACAGGCAGTCAAAACAAGCTGGCTGCTATCAAATGTTGATCCCGCAAGATTTTGTAATAAAGTAATCGCATCCCCCGCATCCTTAGTTGTAAGTAATGCTGGACCTGGCAGTTGTGTGACGTAGAGTCATGTTTTTAAAGGAATTCTAATCATAAAGAAAGTGAGGTACTACGAAAATTTTAATCTCAAAATATATCAAATTAACATCATTCTTTATGTCCCTTATATTAAACATACTGTATAACTCCATCAAAGCAAGTGCAGTTCGGAAAAGCATTACACGATTTCCTTCAAATAGAAGAACATCCCATATTCTGAGAACTGGAGAGAAAAGAGCCAATTAGAAGAGTTCCACATTGATTTTGAAACACAATAATGGAGCAAGTTATTTTAGCAGACCACAATAAGTTGGTCTAAAGCTTAAACTAAACCAGCTTACCGCTTTCCCAAGGAAGCATGTTGACAAAAATTGAAAGGAACCAAGGTCCAGATAACCAAGTCACCTGCACTCCCAAGTAATCCAGGTGATTAACTGCATCAAAACACCATTGCAATGAAAAACACTATCCAAATTACTTTGCCTATGTAAACAATTGCAAAATTACAAAAGACGTTTGAGGAAAAAAAGACTACCCAATTTAGGAAATCTTTCACGCATTAACTCCTCAAAAACAAGTTGGTCCACCTAAAAACATGAGAATATTTTAAGTATAGGGTTCACCGTGCAAATAGAAATCTAACGAAGATAACAATTTATGACGGTGCAGATAAAAGAATGCTATGTGCAAGAAATTTTGACGAACCACACCTGAGATTCTATCATCTCCTCTGTATAGTAGCCATCAAAAAATTCATCAATTATGCCCACAAAAGTCCTGAAAAAACAAGCATTACTCAAACTGAGTTGTCACGGTTATACTTTGTGTTCATATATATCAGTTATGCCTCACACGAATGCTATAATGAATGTTCAAAATTGACTTCATGATCTTGTTGAGAAAAAGGATCTCTGTTATCAATATTATCAATTGTTTGACAATTATTTCCAGTTTGAATATTCTATATGGGTTATGGATAGGCCAAGATTCAAGATTGACCTTATTTATTAGACAAAAGTTAAGAATTCTCCAAATCAGTACTTTTACTTTTGGGAATTTGGGACCACAAAGAGAATATGATCTTAAGCTCTTCATGCTACAAAATGTCATCTTATATGCTTTACTTAATAAAATATCCACATTCAGCTAAAACATTCATATCTAGAGCAATAGTGATAAGATAAGCTAGACATACCAAAATGCATTCTCCTCAGGCATCAGAAGTAGCAACAAGCCAGCAAAGAAATTCATGGCCTGCAAATATATCCCTGATGAGGTGAATAACAAGAATGTTGCAACCAGCTTTCTAATAAAACCCCATCGCATTTATCAGGAATAAGAAAAACAACAAATTTCTATTAGAAAGGTAATAATAGATAAGATTCAAAATTTCTAGTGGAAAATAAGAACACAGCTAGATTAGAGTTAGAAAGAAAGCAACACTGAATTCTAGAAGATACACCAGCAAATACAACTAACCTGACAATACCCAACAGAGGGGTTATGCTTAGCGTATGCTAAAAGTAAGCGCCTCAAGGAATCCCTACCATGATCATCCAAAGCAGGATGCCCTGGGAAAGTTCGAGGAATGTCCTGAAAAGTAAACACAAAATCATTCCAGGAGAAAAGTGAATAAAAATCCAAAGCAAAAGAAGTAGAACCTACAAATTTAACAGATTTCAACGATAAAGTCCAAGGCGCATGCATCTAGACCTTCTCAATCTGCCTTTTCCATTTTACGGGCACCCCATCGCTTTCACCAACATTAAGTTCTTCAGCCAGCAACTCCTCATAATATCTCTCTACTCGACGTGCCTTTACACCAACAAAAGCTTGCCACACCTACAATGACAGGACATAAATGAAAAAGTATCTAGCAGAAAGTAATAACTTGCTAAACATCAATATAACAATCAGATCAACTTTACCTCGCCCCTGAGATCCTTTGGCACTCCCCCATGAACAAGAAACTCAAGTTCTTCTTTCCAAGGAAAGAAGGGTTCCTTAGTGGCTTCAGTGTTTTCACTACTTGTCTCTGCAGATGTACTAAAGTTCTCATCTAAAATCTCTTTAACACAAATCTCCTCCTCGACATCCTCTTCTGTCTGAGATTCCATCTCTTTTGGTAGTGGAAGATGGCCTCCAGCTTTAGCAATATGCAAGTTTTTCATTTCCTTTGAATTCTTCACACGAAAACTCATTAGGTTCTCAATGGCATGAAGGGATGGTCTAATCAAAGACCATTTTTTAATCTTACTAGCCTTTGTTTCCTTTGAATGACTATCCTCCTTTCGTACTTCTGAAGGTGGCACCTCTTTGATGAGTTTCTCTGAAAATTGTGCCTCCTTTTGTGAGTCTTCCAAATTCTGAAGATCTCGTGGTTCTGCTGACTGCACCTCTATTTTGGGTTCCTCAGAAAGTTGCACATCCTTTTGGAGTTGTTCTGAATGCTGAGCTTCTTTCCCAGATTCCTCCAAATGTTGGACTTCGTTTTGTGCTTCTTTTGAAGACTGAACCTCGTTCTTAAGTTCCTCCATACATTGCACCTCCTCTTTGTCTACCTCTGAAAGTTGCACGACCGTTTCAGGGCCACATTTTGTTGAACCATCAGAATCAGATGTCTTCCCATTTGAATAATCCCCCTTCCTGCCACGGTTTGAGACACTTTCTAATGCACACTCAGTTGTTTCACCCTGTGATTTCTCCTTGCATTCCTCCTCATAAGAGCAAGATTGACCATATTCCAATTGACGGTCAAGGAAGTTTTTCCACTTACTGGATCTTTCACCTTCCTCCTCCTGATTTCAAGAATATATCACATAAGTAAGAGAGAAAATAACCTTTTTACTTTCAACACTCTTGGGCAATTAATGTCAACCATAGATGCATGCTCAAATCCAGAAATAACATTTGAAGAATACTTCTTCACGAAGCATGAGCGTAACATAGGAAGTATACTTGCACTAGTTATAGAAAGTTAATGCCTCTTCAGAGCTGATATTTTGTTTTGCAACAGTTGGTTGATTGGTTAATTCATTTTTATAATTCTTTGCAAGGGTAAAGATTTTGAACAATAACTAGATTTTCAGTACTATACCAACTTGGCATAGGGCAGATTGGCTAAATTGGCTTTAGCTATATCAACTTCTACAAAACACAAAATAGGGGATTTACTACCCAGTTACCTTGTAGATGCTCACGTACTCTCTGTATCTTTCTATGTGTTGAGGTCTCAAAGCAAATCCATAGGAGTCCCTGTATTCAACAATAAAATTTTGAATCTAGTTTTGATCAATATATGCCCAATTAAGTTCATAAATACTGTAAACACGCATGGCCACAAATGAGAAGCATGGTTAAACAAATTATAACATTTCAAAATATAAAATGTGGAAGAGGAAAGACAGCTCATGTCCAATCTGACTTGCCTGGATTCAGCCTCCAATGTACGCCTACTTAACAAGGACAACAACATACTTTACAAAGGCTTCCAATTCTACAGCCCATATCTTTCTGCCTATTTTCACCAACAGCAGAGTTCTAATCCTCCATTTTACTTAATAGTTAAACTTCATACACCTAAAATGCACCCCACGGTCACCTGTCCCTCAAACACATAACGATCACAAAAAAAGGTCGCATCTTTTTGAGTTTAATACGATCAAATGAAACCCCAAAACTTTTAGAAAATAAATCAGTCCCCAACTATCAATTTCATCTCAAAAACTGCATGCAAAGCAATATTTTGAGCTATGAACTAAAGTAATATGACCATCAAGCCACCACCACCACCCCATGAACAAGTATCCCCTGTTTGAGCTCTCAGATCATTAAGAAAAAACCGGCAGAAGTTTTCAAAGAAGTATAGAAACTTAAGCTCTAAAAGACACGTTTACATGCAAGAATTTTTCAAAAAATAAATTAAAAAAACGGAACTAATGCTTATGTACAGTGTTATGTCGTGTCTACCTCCTCCTGTGTTCTACAAGGAAGGCCTTGTTGTTGTCCGCCATGTCCGGCTTCGTCCACTGAAAGGGTTGTTAGTGTCTGAAGATTCGGGAAATCCAAGGATGTTCCTTTAATTTCTGCTAACTGAATAAAAGTTATGATCTTTCCACAGCTTCGTTTCATTCTTTTCCATTTCTAGTCGTTACCAAGCAATTAAATGATGGTCAGTCACGTGTTAAACTTTGGCGGGTTCTCGCTTCTCAGTCGCAATCACAGTTGCAGGGTGGAATTTGCTAAAACGACGTGTGCTTTCACTGTAAAATGTTGATGAGTTGTTGCCACGTGGAGGGCAGTTTGTGAGGAAAGTTGTGATTGTCACGTAACTAGACACGGACATGAACACGGACATAGATACGCGACACAACACAGACACGAATATGAGGACACACTAATTTTTAAAATTTGGTGGACACGAACACGGCATATATATATATATTATAAAATTTAAAATTAAGAAAAAAAATTCAGAATTCATAATATGATATATATTGATTGATGTGTCTCAAAACTTCCAACATCTTGATAGTTTATACATATTTGATACTTTATAAGCCCCTTTCAAAAAACATGAAACATATATTCTATAGAACATATATTCCATTAAGCAATGACTAAGTGGTCTCCAGACATGTCCGAGTTGTGTCCACTGTAGACATGTCCGAGTTGTGTCCACTGTGTATCAGTGGGTGTCCGACACGCAGACATGGCTCTATTTTGCCGTGTCGTGCTACATAGGTAAAACTTAACATGGATGGAGCCTGCAAAAGCCTCCCCCCTTAGCCTCAGCGAGCGACCTTATTCGAGACATCGTCGGGAATTGGCTGGGTGGTTTTGTATAGAATTTAGGATGTTGCTCCCCACTAGCCGCAGAACTATGGAGCGTTTTCTCCGGGCTAAACTTGGCTTGGGCTCTCAGCTATCGCAAGGTAGAATTAAAACTGGACTCTCAAGTCGTGACTAGTCTTCTGTCTAATTTCGCCAAGTGCACTTCTTCCCTGGACCCTCTCATCATAGGCATCAACGAGCCCCTCAATCAAAACTAGGTCGTCTGACCACGCCATACATACCGGGAGGGCAATAGATGTACTGACCGGCTTGCCAATTTTGTTGTATGTTGTGATTTATGAATTGTCACTCTTGTAAACGCCCCCTCCAAGTGTCCCTCGATTCTCCTCGAGGGCATAGCTGAGATTAGCCTTCCTAGACTAATTATGTAATTTGTACTGTTATTTTCCGATTAAAAAACAATAATAATAATAATTGTAGAATTTTTTAATATTGTTATTTTTATTTTTAGTTTTTAACTTTTAAAATTCTCTTGTTTAAGTTTTTACACTCAATTTAAAAAATATATTTTATTAATATTATTTTCAAAACTTATGACAACTAACATTTAAAAAATTCATGAATTTTTTTATCAAAGTAATATTTTAACTTTTTTATCAAATACATTGGTGATTATATATATTAAAATATAATTGCATATTTATTTTTAAATTTTAAACACTTTATTACAATTTTGAAAAGCTTAACACTAAAATTATAAATTATAAAAGTTTAAAAGTTTTAGAACATTATAATATATTATCCATTTTATAAGGTAAAAGAATTATGAAACTAAGTTGAGCTACATTTAATTCTCAAGTGATGGAATGAGGGTTTGGTTACTAATTTAGAGACGATAATAGATCGGGCTCGGGCTAAAGCCCAATAGGGCCGCGGTCGTCCTACTCTACCGGAGAATTATTGTTTTTTAAGAAAATAAAAAAGATGTCATTATCTGTCGAGCCTTGGGTCAGGCCTACATAGCTAGGGTTTAAAAATCCAAACCCAAGGCCTAGTTAACCCAAATTTGGCCATGGGTCCGGACAGGTCAAATTGTCATCCCACCTTCCCCTCCGCGTTTTGTACACTCTTGAAATCTCACGTTAATTAACAATCTATTAGTTTTCTATTTTTATTTTCAAATTTAGTAAACAAATTATTTAATTGAGTGTTTAATCTTTTTAATTTTGATTTCTTCCAATTTTTAACACCTATGAAAATCATGTTTCTATTTTTTCATATTCTAATTTATTATTATCTAAATATATATTATTTAATTATTTAATATTAATTATTAATAAAAATTATGAATAATTTAATTCAATAATATATATTCAATTAATTAAAATTAATATTAATAAAATTAAAAACAATTTTATTTTATTTAATAATTTATTTGATTTTATATTAAAATTCAAATAAATTTAC
>JANZLF010000004.1:34052280-34063577 GCA_026546835.1 Erythroxylum foetidum
AAAATTTTATTACATAACTATATTTAAACCTTTAATTAGTACAAATTTGAAATAAATTAAAGAAAGAGTTTTTGCTCTATAAAAATTGCATTTTGACAAATTTTTTAAAGATAAATTGATATTAATAATTAAAGGAGTGTAAAAAAGAAAAAAAAATAGTGAAGATGTGTGACACTTGAAAATTTTCTTTTTTTTTTGTAATTTATTCCATAATTTTTTTAAATTATAATTCATTCTCAATAAATTTCGATTGAGTGCCAACTGGTATTCGTAACTAGTACGATACTCATATTTTGGGTACCGTTCCTTGATCGATATGTACCTACCAGTATGGAGCAATACCCATGGTCATGCTTCATATAATTGTGCTTCATGGTTTATTTCAAATTTAGCGTTAGTTGTAAAACGATTTATAAATTATGGAAGAAATGAGGATGTGATCACCCGTGCCAGTTTTGCTGTTCTAATTCTGTTCTAATTTATCTCATCCACACAATTATGTGTGTCAATTTTGCTGTTTCAACTCTGTTCTAATCTATTTCATCTACACATTATATATGTACATTTATGTGGCCCTGTTTCAATCTTATCTCATCCACACATTTATGTGTTTCAATTTATCTCATCCACATATCTATGTGGACTCTGTTTCAATTCATCTCATCCACACATTTATGTAAAATCTCATTTATGCATTTATGTGGATCCTATTTTAATCCATCTCGTCTACATATTTATGTGTTCCAATTTATCTCATCCACACATTTATCCCCTGTTTCAATCCATCTCACCCACATATTTATGTTGGACTTTTCTCTAATTAACTTACGTGCAAGTATTAGATGCGCCCTGATCTTTCTTAATATGATTTGGTTCCATAACATGAGATTGCAGGCAACTGATGATGGTTTTGGTAATGTTCTGGCTGAGCTATAGGAATTCATGCTGTGTAAGGCACTGGTGACAAAGTTCTTTTCACTGGTTACAGTAAGTAAAAATTAGCAGATCTTATTGTTGATGGTAAAAATCAGCCGCTAATCTATTGCTATCAACTCATCTCCATCCATCGTAGACATAGGTCTGGAGTGGAATCAGAGCAAAACAACTATTTTTGCAGTTTTCTTCCAGTAATTGAACCATAGGTAGCTGTTAAGAGCAAATGAGACAATCTTGCAATCTATTGTTCAGCTGCTGATGAGATCCCTGCTTTTACTGAAACAGAACAATTGGTGTGGGGTACTCCGTTGAATAAATGGGAATCAATGAACAAAACTACAACTGTGATATCGTCATGGAAGTGCCTCCTCACCCCTCTTCCAATCTTCTTCAAATCACTGTACCTTATTTCCCTTTTCTTTGCTGCTTCCATTAGAGCAGCTTTAACTAGTCTCTTTGCACTTGCCTGTTCATCAGGATGTTATCAGAAAGTATTCAATTATTTCTGGGTGTTATTTAAACATGAATTGGAAGATTATAAGACTGTTTGAGACAAAGATGATATTACTTACATGACGAGGATAATTTTGGACAATAGAAACAGCTTCCTCATTGCTGAGATGCTCCCACAGGCCATCAGAAGCAAAAATGATGAATTGGTCCTCTGGCCTGAGTCTGTGCACTAATATTGCTGGCTCTGGACTAAGGATTGGCTTGTGGAAAGTTTCAGGAAGTCTATACTTGGAATGTAGAGGCTCTCTGTTGAACTCTGCCCTTTTAAGATATGCATCTCCAATAGATCTTGAAACCTGAGGGAAATTGAAAACACATAATCAAATGCATAATGCTTTGAAGTTGCCAAGAGTCCAGTCGTTAACTGAGAGTTCCTGTATCTTGTTTTTACCTGTATAAGGCCCTTCACACGCCAAACTTTGTGCTTCAACACAACAATCTCTGGATCATCAGGGTGTAAGGAACTGAGTTCATCTCTCACAGAACCTATATTTGCATTGTGTTCCATTGACATCTGTACTGCAGTAACTTGCCCACTTCCTTTCACTAATGTCCCTAAGACTGCTCTAGAGTCTCCAGCGTTTGCAATGTATAGCAATCCATTGCACAGAACTCCAACTAAACAGCAAGAGCCCACTGAAGCCATGTGAGGCTTAGCAAGCCACTGCTTTCTCACAAGTGACAGGAAACTGTCTTCTGTCGCTTCAAAAGCCTTCTTGATAACATTTTCTGATAATTCCTGGCCTTTAGACATGATTCCTGTACCAAAAACATCATCAACTAAATATAAACAAACATAAATATCGTTTAATGATGAACAGATTCTCTTGGGATGTCAGATCATTTAGTCTTGAACCAAGTTTTTGACCAGCTGAGAAATTGCAAGTCAACAACACTTTTCTACTGACAATGATTATGATTCAGAATTCTAGATGAATTATGTTCATATGTCAATTCCCTTTGACGAATTACATGATCAATGCATTATCCTACTTGAAACCAATCCCGTACTTCTCCAGTCATAAATTTGTTTTGGTTCAAACTGTTGCCTGAAAAATTAGGAAGAACAAGAGAAGAACATACTCCTGAGATTGGGGAAAAGATTGTTGGTGATGAATCTCGAAGCCTCATCGCCTGCGTGACCATCGTAGACCCCAACAAAAGTCCCCTGGGGACCAGAATCAATTGTGCTCAACGACCCTGACTCGAGTTGGCTTCGATCCTCCAAACAAAAATTGGCTTGAACTACAGCCATTGAGAACTGTCCATAAACATGGCTTCCCAAGTCTTTAGACCACAACAATCCATCGAATCTCCCATCAGTACTACCATCAACAACACAAGGTCTCCAACAAGGTTTAAACATTTTCAGGAGATCACTTCTTTGATGCACACCACCAACAACCAGTTTACTGTATGATTGTCTACGTCATCTAAACGAACCAAAAAGCAATCTCGTGATCATGAAACCAAGCGTTAACAGTTCATGCTTGTGCTGTAACTGACAACCGCAATCCTTGAAACTTTATAGACAGTCAGGAGACCAGACACCATTAATAAGACAATTCCCAGATAAAGACCAAAAGGGTATGGGCTAAACTAACCGGGAAGGGGGGACGTGTTGAGACAAGAAGGCAATAGTTTTAATGTGAGTTCAGAGAATGAGGAGGTGTGCTGGTGCCATGTACCTTGAATCTGTGTTTGACTACGTTTGGTCCTTTCATGTGTGCCATATTTCAAGAAACAGACTTAGCTGTAAAAGGAACACATGGATTTGGCATTGATAGAGCCTGGTTTGAGATAAGATGGATCAAAGGGGAGCAAAAACAATGGATAAGAAATAAAAAAAAAGGGTTCGTTGTTCTTCGCCAGAAGATCTTCACAGTTTTGTTGTCAGACGAGATCCAAATATGGGAAACATGGAGATTTGAAATCACAGTTCCTGACATCGTTGTTTTCTGCTCAGTCTTAAGTTATTATACTCTCCCGTGTTTTGTTGTTTTGTGTTTATTTGACGCTTTGGTTCAGTGGGGTCTTAGGTTTTCCACTCCACGGCTGAGATTCTTTAGCAGATTGTGTGTCGTATACGAGCAAGGACTCGCTGTTTTACCCAATTTCTGCTCGTCTTTAACCTTTTCACTTTCTCCTGATCATGCGACGTACGTTTCTTCTTCGAGTATGTTTCACGTTACATGCAACTTATGAACTGTTTCTCTCTGTTTATTGGGAGAAGATTATTCTGTCTTATTCTGTCTTATAAAATTTTAGTTATTTATTTTACGGGACTCATGCGAGATCTACACATGACCTACACAGGATCTACATAAATAAATGACTGAGATTTATTAGACATATTAAGACACTATAATATTAGACAAAAGATCTGAACTCCTGTTTTCTGTCTTCGATCAGCGACTTTGCATGTAGACAGGAAAACTCTTTCATATCACTACAAGAACTGATTCTGATGACATAAAGAAAGAAAGCATAAAACTTCATTTTGTCTGAATATAGGTAAGAATGAGATAGGCAAGAGTAGTGCAATTTGCTACATATATATGTTTTTAGCTTTGTTTTTGTTTTTAGTTTTGATTTGTTCCAATTTTTAAAAATTATAAAAAACATAAAATGTGGTTTTACTCTCTATTTCTGTTTTTTTTAATGATCTGATTTTTATATATTACTTAATTATTAAATATATTAATTATTAACAAAAACTATGAATAATTTAATTTTATATTATATATTTGATTAACTAAATCAATTATTAATATGAATTAAGAATAATTTAATTTTACTCAATAATTTTATTTAATTTTGTAGTTAACTTAAATACATTTAATTTAATAATTATTACTAAATATAGAATATCTTTAGAATAGTTAAATTTCAAATAAAATTTGATTTAATATCCAAAATAAATATTAATATATAAATAACAAGTTATTTTTAAAAGTATGTATTTTAATACAGTGAAATATATAACAGATTAAAATAAATTTATTTAATTAAACATAATTTTTAAAAATTTAATTAGTATATAATTATTATCAATGATAAAAACATAAATTATTATCAAAAAAACAAAAACTAAGAATTACACTAAAATAATAGAAGTAGAATTAAATTACCCTCAAAGGTTTTGCTAATTAAGGATAATATTTACTAAACCCTATAATATTTACTAAACCCTACCTCCTATTCATCTATTCATCTACGAGAATAGAACTTTCAATTTGAGGTCGAAGGAGGGAGCTTGACCAAAATTCTTAATTCTGAACTATAATGTTACTGACTTATTACAATAATTACTTAATTATGATATAGAACATACGCATAATTATTAAAAAATGGATTTATGTACGGAAAATTTGCAATAATAACATAGAACATAATTACAATATTAAATCTTATAATTTTAAATATTGATGTTAATTATTTTCATTTTTTTTCTTTGCAGGACAGTCTAGATAGCATATTATTGTTCTTGGTCGGGCAGGAAAATTAGTGGATTGCACCTTGTCATGGACTGATCAAGAACATGATTTTCACACTTTATAAAACAAAATTAGTCTCTCTATTATGTAATAGTAAGGTTATATATTATCAGATCTTTTTAAATTCTGTTTTATTGTAAAACTTTAAATTGGGTTTGATGATAAAATAAAATCAGTTTCAATTATTACGTACGAAATTGAAAATTTTGCAGTTTGTTAAAATCATTTTTTGACTTGCATTATTTTTTCTGTTATATTTAAATGTGAGTTTATTAAAAATATTCTTTTTATTATATAGAGATAAAGTTGCGTATCATTAGATCATCTCAAATTTTACTTAACTGCAAAAATTTAAGACCCAGTGTAATAATAAGGTAGATGATTAGCTAGCTGTGTTGATCCTTGGGAATTTGTGTTCATGGACGAATATTTTAACAGGAATCTGTTGAAAAATGCGCCCTGCAAGCCTCTGATTTCGTCACCAAGTCCATGCATTAGAGGTCAAGCCAATGATGATGAGTCTCATTCTTCAGCATATTATTCTACTGATTAAGCATCTTCAATTGTTCTTACCTACAAAACATAGTTTTCATCCCTGCTTTTAACAAGGGGTAGTTGGTTTGTACAAAAGAATAGTAATATAAACGAGAGTAATATAAACGAGAATAAATATAGTTAAGAATAAGAATGAATATTATCATTATAATTATAATGATTGATTAAGAAGAATAAATGATTATCGTTATTATTAATAGTGTTTATTTTTGTAAAAAATATTATAATTAATTAATTACAAAATAAATTATATTTTAATTAATGAATGAATTATATTTTAATTAATTAATAATAATATTTTAATTAATGAATATTTATATTTTAATTAATAATATTTTAATTAATTATAATGTAAATAAATAAATAATAATATTTTAATTAATTACATTGTAATTAATTAATTACAATATTTTAATTAACGAATAATTATATTTTAATTAATTAATTAATTACTATATTTGAATTAATTATAGTGTAATTAATTATTTAATTGATTTCACCGTAAATTTGATTATTAAAATTAAAGCTTTATTTATGAAATTATTTGGCTCATAATTATACTTTTTATCTATCTTCTATATATAAAAAATTAAAAACATAGCAATCGTTCCCATTTTTCTCCCTCGTTTTTTTGGATTATGAGAGGAATGGAAGATTGTCCAAAACTAAGGAATAAACATCTTAGATCTTCAACGATAGATTCATACTAAATATCAATTTTCATTTCATACTTATATTCTTTTTCTCGTATCCTCAAACAAGCACACCCTTAAACTTAAGTTATTTTCTATCTCATTTATTAAATTTTATAATTCAACCCTAAACTTTATTAATTAACAAAATTCAAGAACTAAATTAAAAGATTTAATAATTGAAGGATTAAAATAAAGAGAAGCTAAATTATACACATGTTATAAAATATTAAAAAAAATATAAAAATAGATTCTATAAAACAATGAAAAAATTAAGAGAAGATGGGTCTTTGTAGTACTTTCTACCTTCAATATGTAAAAGGGATAGAAAATATTAATATATACAGGAAGACATTAATTTATGGGACATGCTCTAAACTAATCTATCAAGAGTATGCGACAAAAGGGTCCAGTTGCTACAATGAAGTGACCGAGATAACTGGTACATGCACAAGAACGTAACTTCATCTCAGAAACAGCTAATTCAAGTATGTTCACCAACTTGTCTGCAACTGCAATCAGTCAGATCCAAAACCCAACCACGAAACCTGAAACGAAACCTGCTGGTCTCTTTGTATACACAAGAATGGCATCAAGAAGTTGATGGGTTTGCACAATTCACAGTAAGTAGTGGTCCGAGCCAACCTGCAGACAAGGCAAACACTCCATGTTGGACCTTACATGTACCAGAAATGTTAAGTATTAGCAAATCCTGTGTAGAAGTGGAACATACTTTAGATTTAATGCATGATAGTGGGGTCTGGCAGCTCTGTGTCTTCTCCTCACAATGATTCCAAGTTGAGAACTGAGGGTCAGGTCGTGTCGAAGAGGATCGAAGAGGCTTTTAAAATTCAATCGTGTTAATAAGAGTTTCTCTTGGTTTAAGTGAAGTCGTGAGTTTGAACCGTCTTCATGTATGCAGTCGTTTAAAATTTGGATTTAGAGTTTTTGCCTCCAACAAAAGACCTATATCTAGCTCGAGCGAGGATTAATTTGATGTGAATGACTTAAATGTACCTTCTTATAGTTGAGATCTTCTGGATGACTTAAAGATACCTTTCTATAGTTGAAACCCTTTTAAAACATCTCGTGAGAAAAAAACCAAATCCAACACAATCACGTAAAAGTTGAAGGGTTTGAAAAAAGAGATGCCTGGTTTTTGGTAATGAATAGCAAAATAATGTTTTAAAAATAGGATCAGAAGTTAAACTAATAAACAAGAGATTTGAGATTTAAAAGATTCAATTGGAATTAGACCGTCACGAAATTGACTAAAGATTAAATAAATTTAAATTTTTGAAATATAATTGAAAGGGATTATCTTCTCGTATCGAAGAATTTAAAGTTTAATTAAAAAAAGAAAATATTAAATGAAAATTAATAAATTTTTTTAATTTATAAAAACTTATTAATTTATAAAAATTATCCCATTAAGTATTAAATTACTTATTTTTTAACAAAAAAAATTATTAAAATAAATCAAACTAAAAAATTAGACGGTTTAAAAATTTTACGATTAAATCAGTTAAACCAATTGAGATTTTTAACCATCAGAATAAGCAAACAAATTTGAGTAACAATATCATTGTGTTAACAGTTCCACACGAATACATTAAAGGCAATAAGTTAGATTAGGAATTGCAATTTATTACAATAATTATGAATTATGTGATTATAATTATGTATTATGTATTATGTAGTTGCAATTATCATAAATAATTAATAAAGTATTTTGAGTGTGTGCCTAATTTAAAATTCTTATATATATTTATCTAGACTAAAAAAACTCCTATAGTTTTTTAATTTAAATTATATTTGTACATATTTAAAGTTAAGTATATTTTATTTCAGTTATTATATTTTGAAAATTATTACTTACTTTTTCATAATATTATTTAGTTATCACATAAAATTTATTATATTATTAATTTTCTAATTTTTAATTCAAAACCATGTATAATTAAAATTCTTCAAATTCAATATGATGTCAATTTGTTTAAAATTTACACAAAAAATAGCAAAATATGGGGAGAGAAAATTATGTAATAATTAAATAATAGCATAGGGAGATAAATGATGATTTTCAAAATAATAATAATAAAAATAGAAAAAGTTTAAATAACGGAAAACATATGAAATCATAATAATTTTATATTTTAAAAATCTAAATAGACTCTAATTTGACCTTTGACTTGTGATCCATCATTGATTGAATTTGAATACATTAGTGTACAATACCATTGAAACTCCTATTCACTGGTTGGCTACGTACTCAATTCTTTCGTTTGATCAGATAAATATACAATACAAGTTTAAGAAGAGCCTAGCCAACATCGCAGAACATCAAGTAGCTAGTAGTTGACAGCAATTAGCATCTTTTCTCAATAGAACAAATAGCATCTTTTGATTGTAGAACCAAGAGTGATGAGCTGCTGTCATCTGGAAACTGGATAGAATCTTCACCTGTTATACCAGCAGTCTGAGACATATGATACGTGCAAATTTGGTAATGACAGCAAGTGACAGAAATAAACCAAAATTAGAACCACCTTGCAAGTGTCACTCCATATAAAACTGAATACTATTTGGAGCCATTTCCATAGTCTTTTGCATGGATTTCTCTGTCAATTGTTGTCCCAACATGCAGGACCAGCTTTCAGGTTTATTACCTTATCCAGGAATCTTACAGGGTTTTAATAAGCTTAAGACAACTAACCATAGTTAGGAAACACTGACTGGTACTTGCTTTGAGGCCAAGTTTCTTGCTATCAGACTGAACTCAGTTACCCGAGCAAATCAAGCCAGAGTTTCTCGTAATGGGTCATTGAGCTTATAAGAAATGAACAGAGACCAAGATGCTTATAAATGTCGGAGAACTAGTTGACATGTGTGGAACAACATTTGTAGTTTGGCACTCGAGTCCCTAAAGTGTCCATTAACATAAAAACCTTAATCAACGACATAGTGTTTCGTTAAGATCGTGATGGTGTAACTTTCGAGGCGATTTTCAAAGTTTTAGGTGTTCTAATATTCGTATTTTGCCTGACAAGCACCAGCATGATTTGGAGTGAAACCTACAGTCCGACATAACATAGCATTCATCTCCTCATGCAGGAATCTGACAGTGCATAGTGTTTGGACTCATGAACATCAGCCGGCAATGTTCAGCTTTCTTATGAAAGAATGATGTCAGGCTTACGTCAAGTGCATTCAGAACTCTCAGGTCAAGGCCTGAACTAGATTATTTAAACCTCGTAAGATTGAGGGTGGGAGCCCAATGCTTAGGCTGACTGATTGTATGACGTTCGACCCAGAAAGGTTATGTTGGATCAAGCTTTTCATAGTTGGTGCATTTGAAAGCTTAAACCTTAAAATCATGAACAAAATTTGGATTATGATTTATGATTAAAAACAATAATAACGTTTTAAATGTAATCAACAGTTCAGGGACAAATAAAGATAGAAACTGAAAGAAATCCTAAATTTCTGATGTTGATGATCCAATAACAAGAATAGAGTATACTTTTCATTAGAGTAAGCACACAGAGAAAACAAAAGCTTCAATAATGAATACAAAAGTAACGCTAATTTACCAAAAAAAAAAAATACAAAAGTAACGCTAACCATTCATTTATAAGAAATGATGAGTAATCTCATTCATGAAGATGTTATTAATTACATTGTTACATGATGAGTAAATTATAACAAAAATCTCAAATTTCTCTCAATTTTGCAATATTAGTTTAAGTTTAAAAAGTGACGTTAAAATACTTGAGCTTTTAATCTGTTACGAAAATACCCCGACGTTAACATGTTCATTAAAATAAACCTAATCTTGCTAAGTACCCAAAACCAATTTAAGTGTGAATTTATATAGTTATTTTTGCCATCGATTGTGGAGCTCTAATTTTGATTGCTTCAACCCTTATTTTTTTGTTGCTTCCCTTCTCATCGTCGCTTCAATACATTTATTGCACTTGCGATTGCTTGTTCTTTCTTGATACATTTTCGTTTTTGTTTCCTTTCATGTTTTGCCATGCTCTACTTCCTATTCCAATAGCCTAGTTATGAAGTTGATGCATTTAGTTTTCCATTTATACTACAAATACTTACAAAAAAAAGAGTAATTGTTTTAACTTCATTCTAGTTTGTTGTCATCATTTTATTGAAAAGATTAGTATTAACCAATAATATTAGTTTCATATCGCATATGGTAGATGATTATGTCATCATTTTATTGAAAAGATTAGTATTAAAAAATAATATTAGTTTCATATTGCATATGGTAGATGATTATGCCATTTGATATATGATTATACTAGTCGATAATTTATGATATATGTTGATGGTAATCTAGCTAGCCTCAGTGACATGTATTTTAGGAACTTGTTACTATCATGAGTTAGGGAAATGCTTTATCACAATTTTGTTTTCCCATTATGAATTGCAATAAATTTTCATGTCTAATTGATTTATAGTTATGGGTTTTTATTATGATAGTGGAAACTAAAGATTTTGACAACTTTGAAAATATTTTTGCCTTTATAGTTTCCCATTTTTCCATTTATGTCAAAGCATTGGTTGTCTAGAAGCAAAGCTAAAGGGAGTATTATGTATACTCCACCTTTAAGTTCACAGTAATCTTTCTACCATTGCTGGTAATTATATAACAGTAATTGGTGTTAATAACATTTAGATCATTACTTCTTAGGGGTTTAAAAATGAATACTACCTAAAGACTTTTAATTTGTTCTTGTTATTACAAAACAAAGTTGACGTCACTGTTTTATCGATACTCAAAAGTCTCTAAATGTCATATAGTTTCTTAAGTTTTTGGTTTTATATATGAATATGATGCAAAATACTATGATAACTAAATAAATGAAGGAGATGTTTCCTTTATTAAACAATGAGGTTGGAAAATTCAAATTTGTTGTTTAATTATATGTCATGTCATAGTCTCTTTTTAGATACACTTATTGAGCAAAAAGTATCGATTATATCCTAGATACCCATACTCTAATCGTATTCAGTCTTAGATTCTTTTTTCTTATTTGAATTGGAAATTTTAAACTAACAAAAACTTTACTAAAACATCTGTTTA
>JANZLF010000004.1:34063677-34085404 GCA_026546835.1 Erythroxylum foetidum
TTTTCATGTGCAACAATTCCACTATTCACAAATACCAGTATGCATAAAAATGCCAAATCAGTCCTAATCACTCTCACTCCTGACCAAATTACTATTTTACCATTCCATCGGGGGTGGGATGTTACAATTACGACGAGTTAATAAAGGAGGCCAATTCATTATCCAAAATTAACTTAATGAAAATTTTGCACAACCAATGTTTAAGAGGTTTTATATAGGATTTAGTGCATCAAAGTATGGTTTGTTTGGTGGTTATAGAAAAATAATATGGTTGGATGGAATTTTTGGAGACTTTTCTTATAGGTGCTTTATTAGCTGCAATTAGGTGTGATGGAAAAAATAAGATAAATCCTATATGTTAGACTATGGTTGAGGAGAGAATTACCAATCTTAGCATTAGTTTTTAAGTCTTCTTACTAAAGATCTAAATATAAGTGGGAATTTATGGGCTTTGTAAGCGATCAACAAAAGGAGCATTCTTTTTTTGTATATATATTTTGCAATATCATACTTATTCTTATTGCTTATTTATATACATTTTTTGTATTATCATACTTATATTATATTGTTTTGCGCATTCATTTTTTTAGGTTTAGTGGATGCATGGAAGAATATCTTCCCAAAAATTGAGCATGGAAAATGCATCTAACATGTTGATGTAAATTAGAGTAAATTGTATGGCCACATATACATGTTAATTACACAGCAAAAGTGGAATTTGAGGAAATAATGGATCAATTGAAGAATGTTTCAAAAAAAAGATGGTCAATTGCCCATCAGAAGTGGAATTTGAGGAAATAATTGATCATTTGAAGAATGTTTCAAAAAAAGGCTTACAATGACTTTAACATAAGGAATTCTGAGACTTTTGTGAAAGCATTTGTCAGTAAAAGGCCGAAGTGTGAAATTTTTCACGACAATATACTAAAGACATTTAATTTATTCATCTATAAAGCCTGATTAAAAAGCTTGATCAAATCCACCATTGATATATGTATAATAGTAAGAAAGAAGATAAAGTCTGCATAATAGGAAGCAAGGAATTGTATGACCAAGACAAACAAAGGATGCAAAAAGAGGATGCAAAAATATAAAAAGACTAACCTCATAGACAACCTAAAATTACTAAAGATAATGGTACTCAAGCTAAATATTTTTACAAATTGTACATGTATAATGCAATGAAAACAATGAAGACCACCAAAACATTTGGCACCTACATCTAACATTGATAGTGGTGCAAGAGAAAGGCCAGACAATTAATATCTACAAGATACAATATTGCAATGTCTATCTTAAGAAAAGAGAATAGGATGGTAAGTAAATATTCACTTTAGTTTTTAATTTCCTGAACTTTTCTACATATCGTAAATATTTATATATATACAGACCGCTCAAAAATATAAAATAATATTTGGAAAAGTTAGTGGGAACTCTTATTTTATAGTTTGTTACCAAATTATAATTTTTGGGTTAATTAGTTGTTATTTATTCGTAATTATTAATAGAATATTATTTGTTTATGATGTTAAACAGATGGGTGGAAGTCAATTTTCAGTATAAAAAGCAACTCAAATTTCCCAAAATGCAAATGTTCAAACAACAACCACAAACAGGAGAAGATTCAAAGTAAGAGTAAAAAGATCAACTCCAAAAAAGTCTTGAATTGATGATTGTGAATCTGTAACAAAATGAT
This sequence comes from Erythroxylum foetidum, assembly GCA_026546835.1. NCBI lineage: Eukaryota > Viridiplantae > Streptophyta > Magnoliopsida > Malpighiales > Erythroxylaceae > Erythroxylum > Erythroxylum foetidum. The sequence goes on from JANZLF010000004.1 coordinate 34,065,374, forward strand.
CTATGTTTGAATATTATATTATAATCTGGATATATATTTGAACGTTGTATTGTTAATTTAGATACGGATTTGAACTTAGCAAATTGGTATATTATGTTAAGACTTATCCAATTGTAATTTGCAAATTGGTATATTATATTGGATTGGTTTTTTTTGTTTTGTAAATTGGTATTATGATGTCTTTTCGTAAATTGTTACATTGTGTTCAAATTTTAACAAATTTGTGTATTGTTTTTGTGTTTTATAAATTGTATATTATGTTGGATTGATTTATTTATGTTTTGTAAGTTGATATATTGATTTTTATTTCGCAAAATTGACATATTGTGTTGTCCTTTTCAAATTGATATATTGTATTGGAATTTTAACAATTGAGGCATTTGCCACAATGCGTCTTCAAACACATGAGAACTTATCACATAATTATATTTTAACATATTAGAATAACTTTGGAATATAAATATTTATAAATCCATTAAATGCTCCTAAAGTACATAACTAAGAATTTTAATGATATTAATATAAACTAATAAAATATACGCAAACAAAAGCTTTGTCGCAAAGAACAATGTTTACTAAGATACATCAGACGTCCATGATAATAGTCACATGAAACCTACAAAACATAAATAAAAACACATATCAAACTTATATGAATTTTTGAAATGTTTATGAATTACTATATAAACATACTTCTTGCATGCAACAATGAATCATGCATATAAAAATCTTTCCCCATCGCACAGAAGATGTCTAGCAAAAAATTTTACAATAACAAAACCTCAACTCTTTTACCAAAACCACATACCTAAAAAAATACTTACAAATTGAATTATCATTCTTTACTTGTATAAAAATTAAAATCATATTAGCTATAATTAAAATAATCATAATGCATTGATAAACATATAAAGGCAATGCTCATATTTGTCTTATTTTATTGATAAAAATGTCGATCAATATTAGGGTTAACTTTAATATTTGTAACTTTATCTTGTCATTACAATGAAGACAATCAATATAGGGAATCTAAAAAATGACTCAAAATAATGAAATCCATATTATATAATAAATATAGTAACAAAAATTACCAATCATGTTTTACTGTTGAACACAATGTCTTCTCTCGGCAAAATTGAGAGTATTCTTTTTAGATTTTGTTAAAATTCTTGAATCCACTACCAATTCCTTCACGCTCTTCCTATGTCAAGTATATGCTAAGTGTAGATGCAATAAAAGCTAAGTATATTTATATGCAACCATTTTTATTATAATACACAAGATGTAGTTAGATGTGATTAACAAAATGTGGTTAAACTTTGTTTCAAAAAAGGTATTAAGCATACTTGGAGAATTAATGATTACTCTGGAAACCTAATTTCTTAATTTCTTATAACTTGGTAGGCTTTCAACCTTTTAATTCAACTTTTGTTACTTGCTCTGTTTTTTACCTTTTACATGTATATGTACACATTTAAGGATGGGATAAATGAATGAGCAATCAATATATATATACAAAATATTAGTTAAGTACTAAATTCACTTACAAAGAATTACCAGTTTATATATAACTTGTTCTTGAAACTCCTACTTGGCCTCATATATCAATGCATTACAAACATAATCGAAAATAAACAAACAAAATTAGCATACTAGTATCAATCATCAAATATATATGTTTATACATATAACACGTCAAATTGCAAAGTTCCTACTAACAATGAAATTTTGTCCTTTGTATTAATATATTTCTTGTCATTTACTTTTGAATTTGTTTTATAGTCCTATATGGTCTAAGCTTAATCCCGAACCCAATTAAAATTATTAATAAAGCATAGGCGCAAGAACAAATAGAGTAAGATGATAGGGGTCAAAATAATGCAATTCAAAGGAAAAAAAACAATTAAAATATATAGATATAATGCGTCAAATGAGAATATGCTTCAAAATAAAGAAAATAAAAATTAAATTATAAGAAAGCTAAGGATGAAACAATGATAAAACGATTGATGTAACATAGAAAACGACTCTATGCATTCTTGTTTCTCTTTTCTTTAGTAACATGCTGAGTTTATTATATAAAAGAAAAGGAGAATTAATGGTTTGAAATAAATAAAGGCATACTTTTTAACTACTTTCAACAACTTCAATAGTTTACCATATTATGTTACGAGAGGAGTATCAAATTCTATACTCTTAAGTGTAGTAATACCAACTTCTACAGCCAAGTCATATTATGAAAAATAATAAGGCGGAGTAAGCTTAAAATTGTTGAACAAATAAAGGAAATAATAAGCCTAATAAAAACATTAAAGAAATACCTATAAATATATATAAAAGCTGTACAATTGCAATAGGAGCTCCCCAGTTAATAAGGCAGGAAGTAGAAACATAAAATGCACCAAGGAAGAACAAGCAATCGCAATTGAAAATGTAAAGGGTAGAGTAAATGTACTAAGGGGGTGTTTGGTTTGAGGGTTTGAGAATGAAGGAATGGAATAATTGTAGAAAATTGTGTTTGCTTTAGGATTTTCAATTCCAGTGGAATAGATTTATTCCATTAAGTTTGGGAATCTACTAAACCCTCCAGATAAAGTGGGTATCAAGTTTTCATGGCACAACAAAATAGGGAAGGAGCAAAAAAATAAAATGTATTGGGAAAGAACAAGCAATTGCAATTCCAATAAACATATTGGAGCAACGATAAGAAGGGAAGTAGCCAAAAAACTAGGGTTAAAGCAATCATAATTGGAACTCCACAATCAACAACAAACTCAACATATAAAATACCAAATAAATTAACACCCAAATTGGTTTCAAATTTTTAGCAAAATTAGGTTTATCTTTTAAATTTTAATAAAAATAAATATTAATTAATTGGAAAATAATGTACAAGTGGCAACCACATGGATCATATAACAAGCTTACATTGTACACCATATTAGCGCTGTTAACGGAAATATTAATATTGAGCTATTTTCGCAAGAAATTGAAGTTTTGAGTATTTTAGTTTTATCTTTTAAACTTCGGACTAGTATTATCTTTTGTTGTAACTTATAATATCAATGACTTCATTACATACATCGCACTTTTGCCATACGTCATTTTCATATTAAATATAATTTAAATTTTCAATACATTTAATAACATGTTAGTAGTTGATTATCATTATTAAATGTGTGAATAGTAATGAGTTGGGCCTAGATCTGAACCTTTAACTATTTTTTTTTTAACTAAAACTTGAAATTGACCTTAAGCTAATTAGGCTTGAAGTCAAACCAAAAAACTTGAAGCCTAAAGCCTAATTCGATTATTTAAATGGCCTAGCCTTTACTTCTCTAAAATATCAGTGTTTTAATCTTAAGTTTAAGGAATGGACTATTTAAAACGATGTCGTTAAGCCACACCTTTAAAAAGTTAGGTCATCAACTTGAATTGACATAATCCAACTTGTTATCATGTATAGATTCATCTAGCATCAATATAATGACTCTAACCCATTACTATATCTAGATACATCTGACATGTTTCTCTCATGAAATCTGGAGGCAAAGAGGTTTAAGACTGCATTCATTAGAGATGATACTGTAGATCGAGTCCATTCAATTATAAAACTTCTTTCTTTTGATGCTTGGAAGAGTGAAAAGACACTTTTGGGAATTAAAAAGAAAAAAAATTCTCTTTTTCTCATAATTGGAACATTACATGTAGGGATGGCAATGGGCCAAGCTGGGCTGAGTCCAAGCCTTTCTTGGCCCAACTCGACCCATAACCTGACCCTTACCTCAATGGGCTACGTGTGGGCCAGATTAACTCAGCCTAACATTATTTTTTTAAATTAAAAAATGACCTCGTTTTATACCTTCTCGTTTGACTTGTGGTCCAGTCAACTAGGATTGGCCGGTCAGACTATATTTGTCATCCTTGATTATAAGAGCTTAGAGACCATTAAGTTCCACTCTTTTTTTTAAAGTAGAAGATCCCACATTTTGATTAATGATAATGAGAGTGGAGAATTGTTGTAATAATTCTCCAAATATACAGTGGTGAAAATCGAATGGATGCTCTAGCAAGAGAGTGAGCAACACCATTCATAATGCGGCATATCCATCAAACCTGGATATCCGGCCGTATCTCTAATAATTTCTTACAATCCAACACAATAATACCAAACTCAGAAAAGTCTAAGGATTGAGAATTAAGTGCAGAAAATAAAGCTTGATAATCAGTAAAAATGTAACCACTGGATTGGTAATGGGCCATGATGAATTGCAACGTCGTTCTTAACACCAAAGCTTCAGCCATTGTTGGAGATTTACAGCCTACAGAATGGCTTGATAAAGCTTGAATAAACCTTCCTTCACCATCTTCAAATATCACTCCACTGCCTGTTGCATCTTCAACTTTAAACAAGGCTCCATCACAAAAAGCTTGCCAACTCAAGCTTTCAAGATTAACACAAATAGGGTGGCTAGAAATACCAGCACCTGCAGAATCTCGCAGACTTGAGAGAGACCTCCAGTTAGCAAGCTGGGCAACGACAAGATGTACAATCTGGTTTGGTAGGAATTTTGCAGACCAGCAAAAGTCATTCCTTGACCGCCACAAATTCCATGCTATATAAGCGACAAACTCTGCTCTTTCTTGGCAATGGGCCTCCCAAATCTGCATAAACAAATCAATAAAAATGATGGTTATTGGAGGTGTAGGAAATCCGGCAATCCTCCAATACAGTGATGCTCTATGACAATGACCCAACACATGATCACCAATCTCAAGAGATGAGCAGAAAAAACAATTTTGATTCGCATCAAACCCTCTCCTGAAAAGATTAAACTTCGCTGGAAGTATATCCCTAAACATTTAACTTACTTTCGACGTTGGTTTTTAAACTAAGAGATCTACAAAAGCTCATAGGCACTAAATCTCAAACAAAAATTTCTTATCCTTTTCTCTTTTATTCATCTTATCAATATCAAAATTGAGGAATTTATAATATTATTTATTAGAGTAAATTTTACTACAAATATGTTAACCCATTATTGCTAACCTTGTTAAAACTATAAATTTATATTTTTGTGAGAAAAGTGAAATTTAGTCTTAAATTTTTAAAAATATTTAAATTATAATTGAATTTATTATATTTTATATGTTCAATTAATTCATTATCTAGTATGATTTCTTTACTAATTAGATATCACATTTTTATAAAATATTTTTAGAGTTCAAGAGAAATGGGTTATTCATATCATTTGGATATATAGTTGGTTGATTGGGCTTTATGCAATTATGCCATGTTAAAATTGAAAGTCTCATTTTGGACTTCAAGATACATTAAATTATACTTTTAATGGGCTTGATCTGAAGTCAAAAGGTCAAGCCAGGTTTGATCGAGCCTAGGGCTTGATTGGGCTCGGTCTTGTGCTATCTAAACTTGACCTAGCCCGAGGCCAATCCTTCTAAATAAAATAACGTTATTTTGTACTTATAATTAAAAAATTGGTTGAGTTGAGGACCGGGCTCAGGCCCCTTTTAGCATGATGAGGCCCGAGCTCAAATCATCTATTAAATTAAAAATTTATTAGGATTAGGGCCTTTAGGCTTCAACTGAATTGTCCCACACGGAATAGGATAAGTTACCCTATATAAGTTTAACCACCTTAATATCCAACCATTTTCAAAATTATTCACTCAATTTTGAATAATGAAATGGAATTTGGAAAAGAAAGAGCGTGTATTATTGTTAGAATTTAATTTGAACCTTAGTAATATTTGGAGATTTTGTTGTTAATAACAGCTAGCTCTAATATGATTATATCAACTCTAAATTAGAGTTAAGAATATAAAAGTATTTTTATTATTTTATTATGTATATTTAATGATTTACTCAATATACAGTCATTCACTTGAAGTTAAGTTTTGAAAAATAAATATCTGAAATTCATCTTTCTCAATTTCTCTAATTCTATCCAAGGTTGACACAAAATTACAAATAACATGGTCAATGATAAATTTTAAGCCTGGCAATTCAGTCCGACCCGACCTGAAATCAACGAATCAAGTCCAGATTGATTGGGCCACAGCTCGTGACCCCATTGAGAGAGGCAAAATGATATCGTTTTTATTTGTTGAATTTTTATAAAATTAAATCGAATGACGTCGACCTAGCTCGCTTTCTACCCGTAGAGCTATGGGCAAACCCAGGCTTAACATATCATGGGCCGGTCAGGCCCGACTTGGCCAGCTTTCTACCCAAGGGCCATGGGCAGGCTCAGGCTCGACAACCATAGGCCAAGTCAAGCCGACTTAGCCCGTTGCCATCCATAATAAAATTTACTAATTAGTTGTGATAATAACTTGGATTAGCTAATATTGAAGATATAGGAGTATGGAAGATTATCTCAAAAATTTTTATAAAATTAATTAGAAGTTAACTTAATCCAATCTTAAGTTGATTTTGAATTACTTCAAATCAAATCAACTAAGTATCTTAAATCTATTGATTAAAAAATTAAACTAGTTTGACTGGTTCAATCCTGAATCGTTTGACTTTTCATTTTAACTTTTAACTTTTTGATTCAATTTATTACAATAATTTTTGTTTTTAAAAATTGATCAATTTATTAATTAAGTAGTCAATTTTTATTAGGTAATAAATTCTTATAAATAAAAATAAATAAATTAATTTTTATTTTACAATCTATTTTTTAGTTAAACTTCAAATAAATTTTTCTACTGAGTAAAGACAAATTCTTTAAGTTTAATCAAATTTAGTCAATTTTTAAACTTTAAATTTAATTTTTATCTTACCGAATTAACTTTCGATCCAATTTTTTAAACATCGCTTAAATCAAAACTTGGAATAAGTTTAGGAAAATTTAAAATTATCTATTAATTTTAACGACAACTCTTTGTAAAAATTTCGAAAATATCTTCCATTTTTCATGCTACAGTTTATACTATTGATGAACTCCTAGTATACAGACATAACTTGTAACCTAAACCACACGTGTCTCTATCATTCACAAGCGTACCTTGACGACCTGTTCATCTTTCACTCCTCTCTTTAAATGACTTCCTCACCTTGTCAAACAACTTCCACACCATGTGATTTCGCCACGTGTTTTATCATTGCCAATCACATGCGAGGGCCGTACCACCAATCTTCATTAGAGCACTCCACAGCCGTTCGATCTCTCCGACAACATCCTCCGTGGGAAGCTGAAACCTGCAACAAGGACATGTGTTTCTCTTCCTTAACCATGGCAGTATACATATCCAATGAAACGTGTGCTCGCATGGCAACTCACAGACATCTCTACCCTCTCTCATTTCCTCTTTACATATCACACACTCCTTGCCACCACCTCTCACTGCCACAGTCGGCAGCGCCACTACCGCCGCCGGAGCGGCACCAACCTCCCACCTCTCCTTCCGATCAACGCCACCCACAACTCCAACAAACCTCCAACACCTCACAACCATCTCAACGTACGGCAAAAGGGCACCACCGTAATGAACGCCAAAGCAAGACTGAAACTTTAGTGCTTCATCAGAGCAGCGTTTAGCCAGGACTTCGCGCCATTCGCTACGTGGGGTGTTGAGTATTTCTGGGCTGTCTTGGTATACCTCGCAGAGCAGGAGGAGAAGTAATGCGGCGTCGAGGTCACGGTGGTTGATGGCTGTAGAGGAGTGAGCAGGAGGTGGGCGAGGGTGGAAGTGGGACGTGAGGTGGTGGAGAGAAGTTAGGAGGTGTTTGGCGATGAGGAGAGCTTTGTGGTGGAGAGAAAGAGACTGGAGGTGGTGGAGGGTGAGGGAGAAGGAGGAGAGAGAGGAGAGGAGGGCGGACATGCGGTGGTGGTGGTGGCGGTTCTGGTGGAGGATGGTGGCGGTGAGATCAGATAGTTGTTGAGGTGTTAGTGTGGAGAGTGCAGCTATGATGATCGTCTCTGAGGATTCAGGCATTGCGTTGGTGAAGGTGCGTGGGATCGTGTGAAAGACTCAGAGAAGTAATTGATTGGAAGTGTGAGGAACGTGTGGCTTTTTATGTGTTTATCTCATTGACTGAATTGACTTCTACATACAATGAGTTTCTGTAGAATTACAGTTTTCTCCCTGATTGGTTTATTGATCGTAAGAAAAACACTTAAAGACGATAGATACTAATACATATGAGTTTAGGTGGCTGAAGCTTAACCACAAAATGATAACATTTAATACAACTTTTGGTAATTACGAGATATTTTTTAAAAAAGAAAGGGAATAAAATTAAAGAATTTAAATTATAATTTAAAAATTTTGAATAAAAATTATTTTTTTTATTTTAATTTATAAGAAGTTATCAACTTATAAAAATTAATAAATTGATAAAATTTTAATAATAAAGTAAATTTAAACCGAAAGTTAAAAATAGATTAAAAATTTTAACGGTTCAAAGTTTTTACGATTAAACTGACTAAACCTGTAGAACTTTTTATCATTACTTTTTATAGAGTTATCTCCTTTGTTTTTTTTGTTTTTTAATTTATTAGTTTTAATTTCCTTAAAATTTTATCGTTTAAAAACACCTTCAAAATATATAAATATTAAAATTTAATATTTTACTGATATTTCTTAATAAGTATTACAGAAGAGACTATAAAATTGCTTAATTAATTTATCTTTTAAGTTTTATTTAGTATATAATTATTATCAATAATAAAAATATAATTATATCGATATTAACAATCAAATAAATTTTATTTTATTTGAAAAATAAAAAATAAAAGTTAAAACTAAAAATTACAATAAAAATATATACTCTCATATCAAGAAAATTATGATAATGATTACAGCATGTAGGTTTATCAGAAACAACCTCTCTATTATGTAAGGGTAGAGTTGCGTATTATTAGACTTCCTTAAATCTCGCTTTGTTGCAAAACTTCATATTAGATGTGATAGCGATGATAATTATAATCAAATACTATATAATCAGAATTAGATCATATCAATTGAAATTTTATAAGAATTTCACTTCAAGAAATTTTGCAAATTACAAGACAGTCCTTTTGCCTTTCGGTGTATGCTTGTCGCCAAAAGAAGCAGACAGTATCTTTGCTTTAGGTACTTATCTGTGGAGGAAAGTAGGAGGAATTATATATATAAGTAAGATGCTAGTCATGTTGACATTTTGTCCAGAAGCTTGTGTCTGGTACAAGCAAGTTCGACAAGCATTTCTTTCCAATATCTCTCATCAGTGTTGCCTCCAACTATAAAGAGCAACAAAACAAGAAGAAAAGGAAAAACCATCATTTGCCCCATCCATGGCTATTTCTTCCTGTCTCCTCCAACTACATTATTGGCATTGGACTCTGCGGAGCATGTTACAATCCCACATGCAAGCACCGTCTTTGCTTCGGATCACACATCCGGTTTTGGACCTGGTAAAAAGAGATTTTCACGCAACTTGACCTTGTGAAATCTCATTGTTGCATGATGAAGTTGTTGGCTTTTTAGTGCATGTGTGTGTATAGATGGAATCGCTATCTTTCTTTTAGGTTTACGAGGGAAAGAGGTAAATTGTTATGTGGGCAAGAAGGTCTTATCCTAAGGAAGGTACCGATCTTGGGGAGACATAATCATTGCATAGGTGGGTTAAAATACTTCATCGGATGCTAAATAAAAAGTTGCCAAGTAAAGGTTTCCTCCAGAGGATTAGAGATGATCCCTGAGGGAGTATGCTTGCCTACTTCTGATGATTGACGACAAAAGGCTGCTAACTAGGAAACTGGAAAGTGAAGATCGATAATTGTAAACAACTGAAAGGTTAAAGCAAATGGACTTGGGTCCAAAAAGCCGCGTGCAAAGGATTGCACAAGAACACACTTGTCTAATAATGTCGATCAAGTTCTTACCTTTTAGGTGGATTAAGCCACCAGTATCAGATGGTTTAAAGGGATAGGAGTTATCGGACTTCTGACTGTGACCTGGTCCCTCTCATGATGATTGACAGTATTTCTTCTCCTTGACCATCTTCTAATGCCTGGAAATGGTGAACAGAAAATTTTTAAAAGCATTATCCTTGTGCCCCTTTTCAATTAGATATGTAAACATCATGACCAGTATCTCTGAACTAAATTTTCACAAACCTGATTATTGTAGCTCCAAATATTTTGAGGATATGGAAATGCTAGAACTTTGAAATACATGTACTCCTTGGTTAGCATCCTCAAAAGAGGATAGACACAATATCCTTCAGTCCTCAGAACCCGATCCTAGGCCAAGTCCCTCTGGCTGACCATTAAAAGACACTGGGTTATAATGTACCTCCTTTCAGAGAAAGCTGCATTTCAAGTGGATAAGCCCATGTATTGCATACGAGCATCTTGTCATTTCTGACTAGTTTTCCGCCATATGCAGAGCCCACCTTAGGCCATATGCAGAGCCCACCTTAGGCATATATCATATAAACATTTCCTTCATTGAAGTATCAAGCAATCCTTCAAAACTCACACCGTCAGACCTATGTATCTTCAATTTCCATTACATGCATCTCAAGTGGCAAAGTTGTGACACTCTTTACTGGTTTCAATCCAGCTACTACCAGGGATCTTCCTCAATCCAACTTGATTCATCTTTTCCCTGACCTCATCAGCCTGTTTCCATCTCCCAGCTTCCGAATAGAGATTTGCCATGATGATATAGTTTCCTGTATTTTCTGGTTCAATTTGAAACAAATGTTCACAAACAAACTCTCCAAGCTCCACATTGCTAGCAACCGATGCTCCATTGAGTAATGCACCCCAAACTTTTGCGCTTGGCTCAATTGGCATTTTACGAACAAACTCTGTTGCGTCAGAAAGCCTCTCTGCCTTGCTCAAAACACCAACCATGCAAGCATAATGCTCCATTGTGGGTTGAATGCCATAATTCTTGATGGAATCAAAGATCTCCCAAGCCTTATCCACCATTCCACAATGGGCACACGCGGTCAGCACTGCAGTGAATATCACTGGGTCTGGCTGAATCCCACTGATTAGCATCTTATCAAAGAGACTAAGAGCTGACTTTGCATCTCCATGAGCAGCATATGCTGAGACAATTGCTGTCCAAATGATCAAGCTTCTGCCTTTGGATCGATCAAAAATCCTCTGCGCCCCAGAAAGAAATCCCGACTTGCCATATGCATCAATGATTGCAGTTGCAACATATATGTTACGGTCATAACTATTTTTAACAGCATAACAATGTGTCTCCTTCCCAACTTTCAAATTTGAAAACTTTGACAACGCACAAAGTATACTTGAGAGTGTCACTGTATTAGGTCTCAAACCAAATGTCTGCATTTGTCTGCCCAAATCTAAAGCTGACTCATGCGAGTTATTCTGTACCAAACCCGAAATTACTGCATTCCAGACATTTAATCGAGGACTCTCCATTTCTTTGAAAAGCTCTAGACCTTTTTGAACAAAACCATGAACCATGTAGCCAGATATGATGGCACTATATGTGACGTCGTCTTTCTCTGGCATTTTATCCAATAACTCCCTTGCATATTCCAGACTTCCACATTTTGCATAGAATCCAATTAATGCATTACAAAATGAAACATCTATTTTAATTTGGTTCTCAATCACGTATTTGTGAACTTCCATCCCAAAAGTTAGATCCTTTGACTGTCCACACGCTTGCAAAACGCAAATCACAGCAACCACATCAGGCATAAACCCTGAAGAATCCACCATTTCCCTGTACAACCGTTTACACTCCTCGTAAAACCCACCTTGAGAATAACCCGAAATCATAGAATTCCACGTTACTACGTCTCTTTCACTCATTCTATCAAACACCTTCCTTGCTAAGTCCACTTTATCATATTTCGAGTAATAAGAAACCAAAGCATTCCCAACAAAAACATCCGCATCCAGCTCATTTCTCAGCACAAAACCATGAACCTCCTTAACCAAACTACCGTCACCAAGTAACGAATCTGACAACGATTTCAATAAACAAGTAACAGAATAGCGATCAGGCCTGACGTCCGCCGCCAAGCAAGCCAAAGACGAGAACATGATCAACGCGTCTGTGGGACAATTATTAAGAGCGTAAGCCAAAAGCATAGCATTGTAAGCGAAAGTGTTCTTTTGGTGAATATCGTCGAACACGCGACGTGCCTCGCTAATGCCATTTGTCCTAGCGTAGAAGTTGATGATTTTGGACGCGAGAAAATTGCTTGGCGTCTCAGAGTAGACGACAAGTCGCGCATGGAGTTGCTTCCCTTGAAGAGGAAGGCGTAACTCGCCAAAGCACTGGAAGAGGCGACCGTACAAGGCATAGTCGAGAGCAGAGCGGGAAATGACCAGGTCCCGAAGAGCCCGGTGAAGGAGGGTGGCCTTGAAAGAGTTTGATATCATCACATTACATTCATGGGCTACTCCACTTTCATGAACGCTTAACAGATGAATCTATTCTATTTGGTATTTTCGCCACACAAAAATATTTATTATTAAATTATTTCAATAAAAAACAATTATTAAAATTAAGTTAAATAATAATATAAAAATAAAATTAATGAAATAATAATAGAAATTATTTTTTAATTTAGGTTATCATCACCATTATCATCTAGTCTGAAATTCCGCGATGAAGCAAAATTTGAAGAAGTTTGATAATATGTAGTCTTACTCGTACTAAGGGTATGTTTGGATGTGGGTTGAGGGATGGAAGGAAATGGAATGAAATGGCTCAAATGACTCAGACCATTGTTTGGGAGTTTATTTTAAAACAGAATGGAATGACAATTAATGGCTTTAAAAGTCATTATTTGTCATCCAAAATCTAATAATTTCTGACCTCTCAAATTAGGGGGTCAGGGATGGAATGACATGACTTGCCTTCCAAACCCTAATTTAATGACAAAAATATTCTCAAAAAATTAATGAAATTACAACCCCAATCCAGCAAATACCTATGCGGCTACATATTACTACGTTCATTGTATTTCTCATTCAACTGGCTTCTTTCATTGACGAACGTTTTCCTCCACAGCTACTATGCTCTTGATAAAGCTAGCATTGTGAATGTTCATAAATTTTAAATATATTATTAATATACACTGCGAAATGTAGAAATAGATTTACAATACTAAGAATGATTATCAACCATAACACGACACATGAAATGCCTAACGAAGAGTACAGTGCGATGAGGGTTAATGAAGAAGAACAAGAAAGTTGATTGCTTATATAGGAAAATGAGAAAACTATATTATGGGCATCCTACAATTTGAAATGTTTTAGGGTTACTAAAATAGTTTCATGGCAACTATGCATATTTTATTACAAGGGTAATTTTGGAAAAAAATATTACAAGTCTTTCCATTCCATTCATTTTTAGTATCACTTCCAAACAATAGTCAAAGGAGTCCCTTTCTTATTTTATTTAAACTTCCAAACAATGGAGTGGCCCATGGTTCATTCCACTCCATTCCATTCTGTTCCATTAATTTCCACTCCATTTCGTTCCATTAATTATCATTCCATTCCGTTCCATCCTAAACTCCCAAACATACCCTTAGTAATTTCAAGTCTAAAGATTAATTATATAACCATCATTATGAGAAAATTCATAGACACACAAGTAATATGCTATTTAAGATTCTCATAGTCAGATCAATTTAGTGACTTATTCTTTAATAAGTACCCACACATTAGTTTAAGTGTTAGTTTATACCCTTGTAGCCAATTAGTTGGTTGTAATTTAATTTATGACATTTGTGTATTAAATTAATTACATTTGATGTTTCAATACTAAAGGTAAAATCCCTTGAATAATTATTGTATAATTGAAATTATGATGAGATCATAATTGTAAAATACATTTATGTATTTGTTCCTAAATGTTCCTAGTTGTAGTTTTAACAAGACAAGATATTGTTGAAATGGTAAAACTAATACATTATGTTTCTTTCTTATGAAGAAAGTAATTTATCTCATAAATTAAAGTATGAAGATACTTAAACCAATGTGTGGGTGATTATAAGAGAATAAGTTACTAAACTAACCCAATTATGAGAATCCCAAATGGAATATTACTTATGTATTTGTAGATTTTCTCATAATGATGGTTGTATAATTGATCCTTAGACTTAATATTACCAAGGTATGTTGTGTGGAAATTACTATGTTTTAATGTTACTTATGAACCGTCCTAGGATAATTCAATTGGTAATAATTGGATACTGTATAAATCATACAAAGATAGTGGAATTAAGTTAATAAATGATTTCGTCACTCAAAAGTAATTAGAAAGAATGCTCTATTGTTCTTAATTAGCAGTGAATTGTAGAATTATATAGCCAGAGTGAACTGACGTTTGAAAAAGTGTTTTCAAATATCAATTATAAAGCAATTACTAATTAGCAAGGACGAACATAATTAGATGAAAAGAGTAGACATTGTATCTATACTCTGTCCAATTGGAACATTGGATAATGAAATAATTAATTATACATCACAACTATGCATTGATAGGTTAAATCAAACCACTTTGATATTCCTGATAATTAGGTGATCACGACATATTGCTAGACATCAATCTTGATCTAAGATTATAAATTGTTTAATTTAAAAATTAAACATAAGATGGAAAAGTAGTTTTAATTTATTTTATTATAATTGTGAATTAGAATTAATTTATAATTATTGTCAATATATTAGGAATCTAATGGGTCACACATTAAATAAAAGCTTGTGAAGGAAAGTTCAATTTTAATGAAGTTGGACTTATTTATAAAGATTGAGAAACTTTACGGTTCAAATATGAGATATCTAATTTTATTAAAATAAAAATAATTATAATTAGAGTATGATTTTAATTATAATTAAGGAATTTAATTTTAATAAAAATTTACAAAACCACCTTAATGCTTTTTCTATAAGTAGGAATAAGCATCAGAGAGCTAGCACTTCTACTTATTTTCTCTCAAGCGTTGAGTAGCTGCTTAGTGGATATCATTAGATGTTGGATGATTAAACAACTTGTAGTTGACATGGTGAAATGTTTTTTTCTAAGAATTTCAACAGGAATGTGAATAAGGTACGATTTCTTACAATTAGTATTTGTGTTTGATTCAAGTTATTCAATTATCGAATCTGAATGGAAACTGTAAAATTTTGTTTTCTACGATGCTTGTGATTTAATCACGGTTAGTTTCTAGCATTAAGTATCTCTATACTTTTAATTTATGAGATGCAATACTTTTTTCGTAAGAAAAAAACATAATGTGTGTTAGTTTTATAATTTCATCAATATTCTGTTTTAATGAAACTATCATTAGGAATCTTTAGGAATAATACTTAAATGTAATTGAATCTCATAATTATAATCTCATTACAGTTTCAACTATACGATAATTATTCCAAAAATTTTACTTTTAATATTAAAACATCATATGTAATTAACATAATACATAAAGATAAATAATATCTTTATTAATTAAATAATAATATCATATATCAAACTACAATTAATTGATTAGGTCATTAGGTCAAAGGGAGACAAGATTCTTTGTTCAATTTTATGGTGTCTTATTTTGTCTCATAAATTTCAGTCATTTATTTATGTGAGTCTCGCGTGGGTCCCGCATAAATGAACACGGGACTCATATAAATAAATGGTTGAGATTTATTGGACAGAATAAGACATTATCAAATATTAGACAAAAGATTCTATCCCGATCAAAGGCCGTAAACTAACAATTGAAGTCGTCCTCCCACCGTAACTCTTCTATGTTATATTGAAAAGCATCCAACGGGTATTGTATACGCTGCTGCCATTACAATTTGGCACGCATCTAAACAATCACACGATCTGTTTGCCTTAAAGTTATATGCGACTGTAGCCTGCAACTGACTTGTTCTATTGTCACTTGTCACATGGAGTGCAAGTTTTGTAAGCGTGTCTGATTTGACCTGGGACTTCTTGACTTGAAATATTTTGTTTCATTTGGAAGAGTTAAACCCATTTGCTCCTTTTTTGGATGGTTTGGTTCTTTTTATTCTTTTGAGTTTTAATAATGATTTAGTTTTCCGTTGTATTGTTGTTTTGCAGCTAGCCGAGTTAGTTATTTCTGTCAATACACTAGTCACTTATTTTTATTCTAGCAGACATGGTTAAAAACTGAAGTTTTCCTGCCATCGAGACCTTCATGCATACCCATGCATGGAAGTGCATCATCTGCTCCTCACTTCATGCAAGGATCCTCACATCGATTCAGGCATCACGAGGAGGTGTTGGTACAACAGCTGCTAATCTTAAAGCTGCGGTAATGGCTACAGATTACATATTTTCTTTTTGACAAATTTTGCTTCTCCTGAATTATGTTCCTGTCTTGTTCTCATTCATACAATTTCTACATTGTAGTGGCCAACAACCATTATAACTTTCTTTGGTGACCAGTTGCATGTCAGAGTAGTGGAGGAACCCATTAGTTTCCAAGTTGGTTGATTCGATAAATTTTAGGGTCGATCCAAAAGGCTGGAGTTTCTTGATATGTGCATAGAAAGAACAGCAAAATTTTCGTCAAATCTTGATAATATAAGCATTTTGAAAAAGACGAGAGTAAATAGATTTTGGTTTCCTGGCATATCTATATTTTATTGGGAGAGAGGTTTTTTAACCTTCGTTGCAAGATTGCCACAAGTTAGGAAGGATTCTCTCCTTCTATGCTATTGGACTCTTGTGCTTTCTTCAGAACAAATTCAACAGAAAAATAAAATTAGTAAAGCTTGCTCGAGTTTCTTATGGAGGAAAAACAATGCACAAATGCCAAAGATGATGTTTTGTATGCTTGCAACACTTATCAGCTGATATCTTGCAATAAGCATTAAGATTCAGCCCGTATTTTCTTATACAGAAGGTAAAGACGGTCCTTCTATTCATTATTTCAAATTCAATAGAGATCCAATCTATATAAGTCATCATCGTGGACACTTTGTATGGGATGTCGATCTACGCTAGTCAAAGTTTTATAGGGCAATCGTGCTTTCAGTATTGAACAGATTGACAAGAGAATAAGGTTGTAAAAAAAGAAGTGAAACTTGGATGCATAAAGTAAGGCATTGGGGTGATGACAGGGAGGGTTCAGTGCATGTAACGGGGAATGGACGAAAAGTGACAAATTGCAAAGGAATTGGCGGTGGAGAATGAAGGACTAGTGGCTAGTAGCCCCATAACTATTAATAGAAAAAAGCAGAGGAATGCAACAGAGGAGCCAATGAAAATTAACACCAGCCCACCCTCTGAGTTGCAGACCCAAGTGGGGGACTGCCTACTTTACCTCTTGAAGTCATCCAACTTGGCCATTGGAGATCACAATTACCTTACCTGATCATCCAAGCTTAGCTATTCTGACAATAATCTGACTTCACTTTGATTCATCTCTGTCTTTATCTCTTCCTAAGATTAATTTCCCACATACAGAATGTGTCAAGGTTACATTTGACAATTTAGTATGGCACCTTACTTCATTGAATGCCTCTTCTTATTGGGGTGTGTGTACTGTGTAGCACGCATATAGACTGCCTTTAAAACAGGAGGGGACCCTAATTTGCTGGAAGATAAACCGACTCCAAAGAGAACTTATTCGGTGGCTGGGAGATTGAAACTTCAAAACAATCCAAGTTAACGTAGGTGGAGTAAAACTTCCAGCAAAAGCCAGCCCATTTTGTCCATGTCAGGGAAAGTAAGGAGAAGAAAGAAGTGGGAACTTGCTGCAGGCGGAGCTAAAGAGAGAGTTATTGGTTGGAAAGGAATGCCATAGATTGGGAAATGGAATCTTTCTGTTTCTGCTCTCTCTCACTCTCTCTCTCTCTTATCTATTCCCTTCCCAAGCCGAGCCCATACAGCACCTTGTATGACAATGAGCACTCCTATCTATTTAATTATTACACTTATACTCTCTTCTCATTTTCCAACTCCAAGACAACTTATTAGCTTCTCAACTCTCTTTTCCACTCTTCTTTCCCCGGACCAAACACCCAAGAAGTTCAATATCAGCATTTGCATTCCCTTGGCCTTGGTTCAAGCCACAAATATTATCTTTTCTGCCATTTCCCTTCAACCATTTTGCAGGTCCTTCCTTTATCACCTGGTACTCTCTTAACTCCAGTTCAAAAGGGTTTTGTTTTACATTCTTTATAATTCATTATCTGTAACATCGCCATAAAAGTTCGACCTTTATTATCGTTTGTGGCAGACAAACATGGAAGTTGAAGAAAAAGTTTCTCAACCCAATATTAAAGACGCTACTACAAGGGTATTTCCTTGCTTATTTTGTTCAAGAAAGTTTTACAGTTCTCAAGCTTTAGGAGGTCACCAAAATGCTCACAAGAAGGAGAGAAATGCCGCGAGAAAAGCCAAAAGAGCAACTGAATATGCCCAGCAGCCACCTCCACCAGCGCCACCGTCACAATCGCGTGCGACGTTGCCGATGGTTTTTGCTCCGAGTCATCATCATTTAGGCCTATTACATCCCTCAATGTACATAACTGCACATGCAGCGAGTTTCCAGTGCCACCCTAGTCTCGAGTTTTCCGATCGTTTTGGATCCAACGGCGCAGGTAGGTTTAACAATGTCATGTTTCATGGTGGGAGTTGTTCAAGCAATAGGTATCATTGGCACGACGAAGATGAGCAAAGCTTGTTGAATTGGCAGAGAAGCAAAAGATGCAATGGGGATGGGGCATCGAACCAAAAGCCATCTGTGATGAATGAAAACCTCGATGTGGAGGGTAAAGACAAGGATAAAAAACTTGATCTATCCCTCCATTTGTGAACAAGGACGGTAGCTAGAGATGAATGGTCATTTTTGTCAAAGGTGTGTTCTTGCCTGGAAAATTTGCCTAGTCCATTTAATAAAAGCGTCGTTTTTATTCGAAGTGGGTGCACAAGTAAATGTAACTATTAATTGCTGTCAAGTAACCAAGTGATAACAACTACTAATTGCTACGCTTTGTTCGATTTGCACAAATATTAATTAGCTTGTAGAACTATATAAATCGCCAACGGGATGGTGGCTTGTGTTTTCCCAGGCGAGGTTTAGCAGAAGATCAAAGTGTTAAAAGACTGGAACACATGATTTCGGTTGGAGTAGGAACTAGAGCAGCACTTCTACTGTCAATGCATTCTGATTTAATTTATAATTCATTAATAACATAAAAATAGGATTGAGAATTTGGTGTTTTTGAATAGTTTCTTCACCTTTATTTTTTATATTTTGTAGAAAGTGAATAGTAGGTAATCTGTAGTAATTACTTGTCAGACAAGTTTCTTTTAATTAATAGCAATGTTTAAAGAATAATTGACATTATAAAAGGTATATCACAAAGTCTGCTTGAGAAAATTAAAAGCAAAACTCAGGCAGAAGGAATAATCCCTATCAATCTCCACTCTGTAAAATAATTTTTACAATTCTATTAGGTCTCTTTTTAACAAGACAAAGAGAAATATTCCTATAATTAATCTTGTTTTTCTTTTGGTAAAGAGTAATCTTTCTTATAATCTTACTTAGGTGAAGAGTAACTCTAACTCACTAACCAAATTTACAACTCAAAAGATCCTTACTTGCTCACTTTGATAATATAAAGGCTCACACACTTCACAATGCATCAATTAATGCTCATTTAAAAAGCTCTTTCAAATATATTTATACAATACCCAATCATATTTAGAAATGATAACGCCCAACTTATGGGCCTAAATTTAAGTGTTTTCAATAGGCCGGCTCATGGACTAAACCAGGCCCAGACTGGTTCGAAATTCAACTTTTCTAAGCAAAATGATATCAATTTGCTTAGAAGAGTTAGTGTCGGAACCCGACCCGTAGACCGGACCCCAAAATGTTGGATTCGATCCGGGACCCAACTACATATAACTTACACTTATCATACTTGCTTTGATACCACATATGTCAGATCCCGGTCTCGGAACCCAACTCTCTTACTTAAAATCGTGAAACCTGAGCGTGCGTATTACTTTGAAGGGTTATAA
>JANZLF010000004.1:34085504-34097181 GCA_026546835.1 Erythroxylum foetidum
CTCTTGATAAAGCTAGCATTATGAATGTTCATAAATTTTAAATATATTA
Organism: Erythroxylum foetidum; assembly: GCA_026546835.1. Taxonomy (NCBI): domain Eukaryota; kingdom Viridiplantae; phylum Streptophyta; class Magnoliopsida; order Malpighiales; family Erythroxylaceae; genus Erythroxylum; species Erythroxylum foetidum. The sequence continues at coordinate 34,085,554 of JANZLF010000004.1, forward strand.
TTAATATACACTGCGAAATGTAGAAATAGATTGACAACGCCAAGAATGATTATCAACCATAACAAGACACATGAATAAATGCCTAACAAAGAGTACAGTGCGATGAGGGTTAATAAAAAAGAACAAAAAAGTTGATTGCTTATATAGGAAAATGAGAAAACTATATTTTGTGTATCCTATAATTTGAAATGTTTTGGGGTTACTAAAATAGTTTCATAGCAACTATGTATATTTTATTACAAGGGTAATTTTGGAAAAAAATATTACAAGTCATTCCATTCCATTCATTTTTAGTATCACTTTTAAACAATGATCACAGGAGTCCCTCTCTTATTTTATTTAAACTTCCAAACAATTGAGTGACTCATTTCATTCCATTCCATTTCACTCCATTCCATTCCGTTCCATTAATTACCATTCCATTCTATTCTATCCTAAACTCCCAAACGTATCCTAAGTCTTTGAAACTACGATCGGGTTGGGTAAAAAAAGGCCCGAAATTAATTGGGCTTGTTTCTTCCATTGATAGTACTTCTTGTTATTACAATTTGTTATTTCTTTTCATTTTCAACGTCTTAGATCGAATCTTTGAACTAGAGGATAGATATTCGAGTAACGGTGAGACTTCCGGGGTTGGAGGTTCATAGAAGTATAAGTTCTTTTGTGGTTTTTGAACATCTACTACGTGTTTGATTATATTCCCTTTGTTGTTTTCTCAGACAGTCTCGTGATTTTGGGGCAGAAATGGATGGTAACACAAGTACAGACCCAGACCCGGAATCCCTTCAGACAAGAGTTTTTCACTTACCAGGTGAACCTGCTATTGTGATCAACGGCGTCCCTGATTTGCCGGCGAGTGTCGGTAGTGGTGATATTGTTGACTCAACCAGAGTAGGTGATTCAGAATCTTGTAGAAATGCGACTCCAAGTCCAGAGTTGTTTGGAGTTACAGGTTACGGTGAATGGTTTGAAGGAAGAAGAGTGAGGAAGCTCTTCGGGTTTGAGTATTATCTGGGGACTGTGACTCAGTTTGATAAGGAATCCGGGTGGTTCAGAGTGGTTTACGAAGATGGTGATTTTGAAGATCTTGACTGGCGTGAGTTGCAAGAGGTTATCTTGCCTCTGGACATTACTGTTCCTCTGAAATCGTTAGCTCAAAAGATCATCAAGAAAAACCAAAGAAGCAATCACAAATCAGGAAAAAGTGCAGCTAGATCCCAAACTGTTAAGGCCAGAAGTAGTAAAGAGAGGTAATGTTGGCTTCATCTGACCATACATGCTCGTCAAATAGAAGTTGGTGAACATACAAACCCAAACTGTAGAATGATTAAAGCCATTTTCTTAGTTGAAAGTAGTGATGAACCTGTTCTTCACAAAGTTGTTGTATATCAGCGGAAAAATCCACACAAGGGTCAGATCAAATTGTTGTATTCAGCACTTTCAAGAAGATTGAACTCCAAATTGCCCAGGCAAAAACTGTAATGTAGCCATGTAGGTAGGTTTCTGCACAAATACCACTGGTTCTTGTGAATCTGTTACTCCCTAGCATACTTAGCAGTCGTGATTGAACTCCAGGGCTCAACTCAAGGAAGGAATGATTTGGGTGCCCTTCACATGTCCTGTATCTTATTGGCTATTGTTTCTTTTTTGGTACGTCTTGATTTATCTTTGATCACTCAAATCTGTTGGTAATGACTCAAATCTGTAGCAAATCAGATTTCTGATCTTACCTGATATTCGTAAAACAGATTTCTGATCTTACCTGATATTCGTCAGACCAAACGTTTGCCCCGCATTCTCCTTGATCTTGAGGATTGCGTGATAGTGATCAGTTCTCAGTTTTATCATATTCAAATTTGCCAAGTTGAATTCTCTAAGAATAAGATGGATACTTTCAGCAACAAACCTCGCGCTGCTGCTCTGCACATTCAACAAGGTTTTCCTCTTGACTAGATACATCACTTTGTAAATCATTAAAAATTGCATCAATCTCCAGAAACTCCTCTTTGAAGAGCTGCATGACAAGTAAGGCAAAATTGACAGAATGAGGGCTTGAGGAGCTGAAAGTCTAAATCCTACTAACAAAGACATCAATGCTTACATCCACTAGTGAAAGGCCATTCCTCGATAACTCTGAAGTAACATTAGAAAAAGTTAAAAGGTAACTCCTCTCAAGCTCTGCAGCTATGAGCTCTGAAGATTTAGTTCCAGAGCCATGCCTGTCTTTTACCTTGCCAACTTGCATTAGAAGTTCTTCCATAGCCTACAAGTAGTGCAGAAAGTTCAAACCCTCTAATATTGTATCTGACTTTGTAATAGATATGTTAACAGAACTTACATCCTACCGTCATTTTTTTCAACAGAAAGGCATGTAAGCCTTCATCCATTGCTTTCAATTGCTGCTCGTGCATTGTTATAGATGCTTCAATATTTTCATGCAAATTTTCAAGCTGCTGAAGTAACTGAATTTGAAAATTCTCGACTAGAAGCTTGTTTTGTTGCTCCAATTTCTCCTGCTGTTCCGTTAACCAGAGGCAGAAATCAAAACACAAATCATTTGACCTATTTAACCAATATCTTTGTAGAGCTTTGATTATAAACCAACTTTGGCCAATAAACTTGATGCCTCTGCTGTAGCTTTCTCTAGCTCAGCTTGAAGATTCAATGCTTGTTCTTCATGTGCTTTCTCTGTATAATAGCAAGAAACAATCCCAAAATTAAGCTACCCAAACCTTAAGCAAGACATTCTAAGTGAGCAAAAGTTAAAATTATTTTAGCCATAGAGTGAAAACATGTAAGTTAAACTGATAAGATTTCCAGAACATAGTACACCCTAAACTCACCAGATTGGAGAAGATTGGAAATGAAGTATTCATTTTCTTCTGTTATTGCATTTGCCTTTCTATATTTGCTCTCCAGATCAAACATAGTATTTCGAGTTTGCTCAAACTCTTTCTGCATTTAGTATTTGATTAGTTCATGTGTCAAAGAAAATGAAATGTTACTGGTTAATGGAAAGCTGCAGAGTACAGAGCAACTTGAAATATTTTATCACCTCGGTCCGTTCAAGTCTCTCCATTAATTCAGCTGTCAACTGCTGCTGATTATCATAACAATTCTGAAGCTCTACCAGAAGCTGACTCAAGATATTTCATATTAATTTCTGGACCTTGCCAACACATATAGGCAAAAACTCAATGAAATGTTTTCAAATATGAAGCATTGACCTTTTTCTTGGACTCCAACTCAGGCTCTATATTCTTCATCTTCTCAGCCATGACCTACATGAGCAAATGCAGGAGTTTATATCTCATTATCATCTGACAAGAATCTTGATAACATCAAGATTGGTTTGGATGTTTACTTCCTTCTCAGCCTCTTCACCTAAGTATCGATGTTGTGGTATATAAATGCCATTCTTCTCCCTTGCAGCAATAACATCTGAATACTTAATCTCTAAGATAACAAGATAAATGACTTCACATTCAAATGAGAATGCATTCAACAACCTTGCCTAAGACGATCTATCTCTTGATACAGTTCCTTGAGCAGCTCAGAGTTTATTAAACTATGATTGACCTAAATGGACAGAAGTTGAAACTGTTGTTCGTCTCTTCAGAGAGAGAATCGATTTTCATTTGAAGGAATTCAGCATTAAAAAACATTATATTTAGATAAATTACCTCCGGGCCTAGTCTTTATGTTTTTTGCACGGTAAGCATAATCTAAAGTGCTGAGTGTCTCTTCCAAAGAATTTATTGATGATGAGACTGTGGCAATTATGCAAGTCTTTGTCTTTCCACCTAGTGAATCCCTCAATAACCTCGTCAATTTACTATCCCTGACATTCATAAATGTCCCAAGTTCATGGTACCATACAGTATATGCAATAATTAAAACCTCCCACAGGATTTCTTTTTCCATTAATACATTTACAGAACGTGTCCAGAGCGGTCAGCTAAGGCATTGATAACTCGGCCGAGTGTAAGCAAGCTTTTGTTTATCTCCCCAGCTTCCTTAGCTCTTCCCTGCAAGAATCCACATATTGAAATTTGAGAAAAATCTGAAGGTTCCTTTAATGTCTCAAAATGGTCAGAAAAAATGTCTTAATGCATTCAAACCTCTCTCGCACCAGACCGAAATATATTCTCAGAACCAGCAAGATCAACAAGATTCAGTTTTCCACACTTTATTATCTCATCCCCTTATGGATAAGAACGCTCCTTGATGTGGGTTGTAATGGAAAATATAGTGTGAGAACGGCTGCTTTGCTTGTTGAGGAGACTGTCAGCAGTATGCTTTTTTGCTGAGCCTTTCCCCAGGACTTTGTATACCTCATTTGCAGTGTGCACAACTTCCTGTTCCAAACCTCTAATGAAAACATTTCCTTTACCATCTTCCATAAGAGCGATGGGCTTCTTGACTTGTCATCAAACAAACTGACATGTTCATAAGGAGTCAGAAGGTCAGTTATCTCCTCGTTGTATAGCTCGAGAAAGGTAATTTTGAGCCTATAATCAGCATTTGTAGCTTTAAGGGCATTAAATTTTAAATATCTGCTTGACGGCTCTTGGAATGATCCCTGCGTCACTAGGGAATTCTCCACCCTGCAAAAGAAAAGAGTAGAAACTTTACAATGCATTAGGGCTCTTATAACCTAGAATAGACAAAAGTTTCATATGCATGAAGCACTTCATTACCTTTGATACCTTCCCTCCTTCCATTGTGTAAGTTTTACCAGTTCCTGTCTGACCATATGCGAAAATGGTACAATTATAACCCTCAAGAACTTCGTTAACAATAGGAGATATGGCTGAATCAAACAACTCATTTTGTTGGGTTGCAGGACCAAACACCTGGATCATAGGAAAATCAGAAGTACAATAAAGGTGAACAATTCAAGCTAGTGTTTACATTCTTGCTCCACACTTCTGGTCAATGAAACACCATAATCTGCTACCTTATCAAACAAAAAGGTTTTATCTATCAGCTTATAAGAAGCGTTCTTTATCACAGACACTAATCCTTTCTGCTCATCGCATAGAATTGCTGAAGGTGACCTCAACACCATCTCATCCCCAATCGGAGCCCCAAAATTTCAAATCCTACTATCAAAATCTTAGCACCAAACTGAAGACCAGTAATAGCAATAACTAACAACAAGATCAATTATTTTCACCTGCATCGAACGATGACCTGCACATTTACACCTTTATCACTTGAATTCCCCCAAGCCCCTTTTGCTTGAATGTGGAGTTTGACCCGGTGAAAGCGGGATCATGCTGCACTTTCTTTGTGGATACTCCATTGATTAGCTCTCTCAGCCCTGCTTTGTAGCTCAGTTACTGCAACAAACACAGTCTACCTTCACTGATCAGTCAAACCACAACACAAAAAGAGAAACAAAGTTTTCAAGGAAATACTTACATTTAACACCATGCAACCTCAGCTTGACTGATAAGTATCTATTGAATCCAAACAGATTTTGAAAAAATCACAAGTATGTTTCAATTACGCCAAAAAAATTTGAAAAAAGTCACATCAATTAATAAAAGCATAACAGAGTAACAGACTAAGCCAAACGGAGATTAGTATACATACTAATGTTTCATAATAAGGAAAAAAAGAGGGCATAATACAAAAGGAAGAGGAACACAACCTAGTTACAGACGGAACTGGCCTGCCGATCAGTACAACGTAACTGAAGGCTGAATCAAATACATCCACGTATGGGAATTCGGAGTCAAACGAACTCATTAGAAAAGGAAATTTGCGTAACTGTGGGATTTTAGAATTAAATCTCCCCAAGATTAAGATTTTCATCGAATGGTTGTCGTGTTCTCGATCAGCGTTACTCCGAATACCGTCGCGCGCTTTTTCGGTTGTTCGGCAAGTGCAATGAAACCGTGCAGCCACGTGCTACAACTCCTGGGCTTTTTCAGGCCCAGTTTATAATATATATAGAAGTGGAGGACTGAAATAAAAATAATATAATAGGAGATTTTTCACTTTATTTAGGTAAAAAAAAACTCAAGTTAATTATTCTAACTTTTATTATTTAACACTTTAATTTTTAATTTTCATCAACTAATTCACAATTTATAAACAAAATTAAACGTAATTTATTTTTTTATTTTTATTTATTCATGTGGGTCATTTGAAAACAGTTTTTCTATTAATTAGAAGTAAAGTTGTGTACTATTGAACCTCCTCAAATCCTGAATCTCAACAAAATTTTTACTGAGTGTTATTGTTGTTATAATTAAACACATAGCCCTTAGATAAAATACCCTACATTGTCAACATTTATTGAAACGTATGACTAGTTATAATATGTCAATTCTCTTATTTGATAAAAGTAATTTTAATAAAAATTAAGAGAGAAAATTAAATTTCTTCTTTTTATTTACAAAAGAAATTAGCTTAAGTCGGGAATTATCAAACTCTTTGATCTCATAAATAAGTAAAAATGATAATAGTTCGAGTTAAGAATTGACTAAAAATTCGGTCAACTTAAGCTCGCTTAAATGACGCAAAACGACATAGTATTCATTTGAATTGGATTTCAAATGAATAAATATTAGAGCTTAAGTGTTATAGTAGTCAAAATGATTAGAACTAGTCATTTAGTTTGTTGTCTCTTACTATGTATAAATATGATAACATTTTCATTTAATTAATGTAGAATACTATAACACTTCCCATTAAGTACAATTGGGATTGAACATCTAGTTGTCGCTTGAAATAAACGCAATGATAATTAGACTGGACTTCTAAGACTAGAAATCCAAACGGACAGTTGGGAAATTAAGAATTCAAATCAAACATGCTCTAATACCATGATAAATTTTGGTCTATGGTCTAACTTCACTCCAAAAGATACCTAGTAATGAGAGGTTTGTCATATATTTATAAACTATTTAAACATGTCTTGTGCTTAGTTGCTTACTATCGCAGATTTATAAAAATATATATGGTTATATCATTGAGCCATTAACTGCACTACTTAGAAAGAATGCTTTTATATGGTAGAAGGAAGCAAAAGTGGTTAGGAATCCAATCGTGATCAAATTACAGACGTAGCAGAAAAGAAAACCTTTTACAAATTCCGAACAGATCTTGATAATTTGAATAAACTTGAATAAATCACAAAACGAATTAAAAATTATACCTTGTTTGTTTTCTTGTTGAAAATTTTTTGAAATCTTTTCGATTAATCAATCACAAGCTATTCAATTATCTAGCCTTGATGATATCTACAGAGTAATTCTCAAAACTGATTTGAGAGGAAGAAGACAAAGTGCTAGCTTCTAAAATATTCATTCCTTTTTAAATAGAAAAATCACAAGGGTCTTTAATTAAAATTAAATTTCTTTAATTATAATTAATTTAATTTTAATAAAATCAATTCTCATATTTGATCCCTAAAGTTTCTCAAACTTTATAATTAAGTTCAACTTAATTAAATTAATATTTTTTCACAAATTATTTTTTGATGTGTGACTCATTAGGTTCTTAATAAATTGACAATGATTATAAATTACAATTATAATTAGATAATTAAAATTGAATTATAATTATATAAATTAAATTTCTTTTAATTTATCTTTAATTCTCGAATTAAACAATTCATAACTATAAATCATGATTGATGTCTAACAAGTTATGATTACCCAAATATCAAGAATGTCAAAGTATTTGACTTAACATGTCCATACATGACTATGATGTATAATTTAATTCTTTTGTCATTCAATATTCTAATTGGACAGAGTATGAATACAATAACTGCTCTCATCATCCGTTCGCTCTTATTAATTAGTAATTGATTTTTAATTAAAATTTGAAAACACTTTTTTAAATGTCAATTAACTCTGGTCAGAGAATTCTATAAATCATTACTAATCAATAATAGTAGAATATTTTCTCTAATTACTTTAGAACGACGCACCTTATATTAACTTACTCAACTATTTTCTAATAGTTCATACTATATCCAATTATTATTGATTGAATTATCCTATGACCATTCATAAGTATCACCAAAACACAATAATTCTTACACGAGATACCTCGGTAATCTCAAGTCTGAGCATTAATTATACAACTATCATTATGAAATAATCCATAGATACATAAGTAATATTTTATCGAAAATTTTCATAATCAGGTCAGTTCAGTGACTTATTCTCTAATAATCACCTACATATTAGTTTAAGTATTTCCGTACTTTAATTTATGAGATCAATGTAAGAAAGAAACGTAATATGTGCAAGTTTTACCGTTTTTAACAATATTTCGTTTTGATGAAACTACAACTAGAAACATTTAAGATGATACATAAGTGTAAATGGAATCTCATAATGATAATCTTATTATAATTTCAATTACACAGTAATTATTATAAGAATTTAATTTTTAGTATTAAAATATAAAATATTAATTAAATTAATATATAAAAATAAATAAAATCTTTTTTATTAATTAAAATAATATTATACATTAATTTATATCCGATTGATTGGCTCGGCATAAACTAAGGAAGGTTGCATTTAGTACTTTAAAGGGGTGTAAACCAATACTTCTGTGGACCTGTACCGGTTCTCCCATATTTTAGGAAGCCTATGGTGATTGAAGCAAGTGCCTCGGAAATAGGCATTAATGTTGTGTTGATGCAACAGGACCATCCTTTATGAAAAGGATCTGAGCTTTTTGTGTTAGTCTCATAATAACAGGCGAACGAGATCTTCTAACACAGGATAAGAATTGGGTTCTCGTACAGAGGAGCTCGTATGAATGAAAAGGAGTTGTTGGCATTGTTTTTAACCATTAAGCAATGGTCTCATTATATCACTAGCAGACACTTCATTATACAAACAGATCATAGAAGATTAGCCTATCTTCATGACTAGAAAATAACTACTTTGTTCCAGCAAATGTGGTTATCAAAGTTACTTAATTTTGATTTTGAAATCAAATATTAAAAAAAGGGTGCAGAGAATAAGGTGGATGATGCTTTGTGATGTTAATTGTAATCTCATTTGGTCAGTTTGATGTTTTAAAAAGTTCACTATGTATAACCACTTCATTTCACTTTGTTGAATGAGTTTTTTTTATTAATCAAGAAGTATTGAAGTTTTTGGTTTTAATATAAAAGCTTCTTTATTTTAAAAAAATTAGGGAATATTTTGAAAAATTAAATTAAAATTGCGTTAAACAAATTAATTTTGAACATTTGAAGTTATTAAAAATCATTGTTTTAGATGACTAGTCGCCTATATAAGTTAATAGTTGAATAATATAAGTTAGATTTGTCAAATTTAATGTACTAAGAGTTTGTGGTCACTTTGATTGATATATTAATAAACTAATATAACCCCAAAATGCAGATGAGTTAGTAAGGGACTTTCTTGACTTAAATGAGACTACGGGTTCAAACTCTCCTCATGTATGCAGCCGTTTAGAACTTATGGCTAGAGTTTTATCTTTTGCAAAGAGCCTACTCTGCTGGAGCAGAAATTAGTCTGAATTTGAATGATTTAAAGGTATCTTCTCATAATTAGAATCCTCTTAAGACACTTTGTAGACAACAAAAAAAACTAATATGTCGTATTGGTCAACCAATTTACTTCTTGGTTGATCAATGTCTCAACAGCTAGTGAATATGTGCATTCAATAGACACTAGTCGACCAATATGTGCATTCAACAAACATACTAATCGCCAGTTCCAAACATAATAATCGCCAGTTCCAAGTGGGTGACATGCTTATGTTAAGCTTCGACTCTACCGTCAACAAAATGTTACACTTCGCTATAATCTGAAACTTTCTTCTTTTTACGTTGGCCATTTTCAAATAAAAAATAATTTTCGGAATAAGGATTGCATATATAAAATTACAAATGCAATTATTTTATTTTAGTTAATAGAGTTATAAGAAATAATAATAGTCTTAAACTTAGTTGGCTTCTTGCAATTGTATATAATAATATATTAAAACCTAATCCTCGTTATTTATATTTTAATTAGCCAAAGCCTGACTCATGCGACTCACAAGTTATCTACTTAGTTTAGTGATGAAGAGACAATGACTTATGAATCAATCAGCCACGTTTGACCCAACTAAACCATAGGGCTTTAAAAAAAAAAAAAAGGATTAGTTCGGAGACGAATCCCTCCGCGACAGGAATATCTTAAATTAAGAAGAGCTACCGCTGGTTCAGAAATTTGTTGCATTTTTAAGAGTTGAACTATCGACTTTTTAGTGAAGCGACGAAGATATGTGCAACCTACGCCAACCCCTCAAATTTCATAGAGCTTTAAATGTATATGAACTTGGATGTTCTAAGTTTCGACACCCCCAGCTGATCATTCCATTTCTATCACACCCATCCGAAGACATCTTTAAATTACCAACGCAGTTTGAGCTTTTGGATTGGTAAGCATTACTAATTTCATTATTTCGTTATCAATACTTTAGTTACACGAAGCTCAAGATCAACTCAATTGAAATCACAGGGCTAAAAGTATAATAAAATATAATTTAAACCTTAATATTTTGAAACGTTCAAAATTAATTTTAATGAGCAAAAAGAGCAATTCAACTTCCAATATTTACACTAAAATCTGAGTTGAATCTTAACGCTTCGGTGCATTCAAAATAAATCATAATATTTACAAAATATTCAAAATAAACCCTATTATTTAAAAAAATTCAAAACAGTCCCTTAAGAGAGGCTAAAATCCATGAATAATAATATCTAATCAAGGGCTATTTTCAATGTTTTATAAACATTAAGGTTCACATTAAACATTTTACAAATGTTAAGGTTCATTTTAAACGCTCCGAAATAATAGAGTTCAATTCACATTTCAGTATAAACATTAGAGACAAAATTACTCTTTTTGTCAATTTTAATATTTTTAAAACGTATCATTTGACAAGATTATTCTTTCGTCGATTAAATGTCACGTTAATAGACTTGATTATGATATAACATTATTTTTATATATTTTTAAAAATGAATTCTACTATTACATAATTAATATTCGTTTTACGATAATATTCGTTTAACAAATATTATAAAATTTAACAAAAATATACTTTTACATGATTAATATTCGTTTTATGATAATATTCGTTTATTCTTATAAAATTTAACAAAATATACTTTTAGTTAAACTGTAATATATTCGTCACCAATATCAAGCATCTTTTTTATATATATAACCTGATGCATCCTGCACAATGATAGGTATGCAGTGTTTAGGTGGGAGCTCAAAAATGGTAACTCTTAATTCGAACTGGACTATAAAATTTGTAAGTCAGTCTGCAGACTGATTATTTGCCCTATATATGTGCAGGGACGGAGCCAGACTCAACTCTAAGAGGGGGCCGGAAAAATTTTAAATGAGTGAGACTCAACTCTAAGGGGGGGCCACTTATTTGAAAAAAAATATTAAAATTTTTTTTAAGTAATTTAAAAAAAAAATTTTGAGAGGGGGGGCCATGGCCCCCCTCCCTAAAGGCATGGCTCCGTCCCTGTATATGTGCCGAATAACAATAACCCAATTACGGGTAAATAAGTCGTCATTAATGCTTACCACTAAAGAGTTAAGAGACAGCTCT
>JANZLF010000004.1:34106119-34127157 GCA_026546835.1 Erythroxylum foetidum
TATTATGTTAATAAAATTTATCCTATGTCTAATTATTATTATTACAAATTATTATATAATTTGTATTTATTATTATTAAACATTTTTAACTTATTTATGTTTGGTTATTATTATTATTGTTATTAAAATAATCATAAAATTATTATTAAAGTTTAATTTCAAATTGTTATTATTATTCCAAGTTATTTTTTAAACTAATACATACCATTCATAGTAAAAGTATCAATGAATTACATATTTCTAATCATATTAAGGACTAGGGACATATTCGTCATTTGCATTATATTTGTTTACTGTCCCCTGCAACCAAACACATTCTGCCCATAAGACAGAGACGGTTTTCTCTGTTCTGTCAACCACAACCAAACATCACCCTGTCTCCAGTTTCTGTTCCGTTCTGTCTTGTTCTGTTCTGTCTGCAGCTACTAGAGACTGCAACCAAACGCAGCGCTAAGGATGGCGGTGGGCCCTACTCAGGTCCGACTCGACTTATTGCCATCCCTAGAGGAAGTTGCTCAATGCTCACATAAAGGGAAATTTCTCAAATGATTTACCCCTAAAAATCGAAGTGTTTGAAGTTAATGAAGTAGTCTTATCAGAATTTGTTTTCTATTATTTAATGACATTCATCATCATCCTCATATTCAGTCTGAAATCTCACAATGAATTGGGGTCTGGAAAAATTTAATAGTACGCAGCTTTATTCTTATATAATAGAGAGACTGTTTCCAATAGACCCACAAGCTTTCGTGTGAGTTAATTAAATTGATATGATATCAATTTGAGGCTTTTGTTCGAAATACCTATTCAACATTGATGTTAATAAGTTCTTTAAAATTAATAATTAAGCATAAAAGGATACTTTGATAGTTTGAAGTAAACATTTGTTATTACTTAATAAAGATATAGACGTCCACTCTATTAATTTTTTTCCAGAAAATTGATATATAAAAAAACTAAGGAAAAAGGTATAAAGCACATTATGTGTTAGTTTTTATTTTAAGAATAATAAATAATAAAAGACTTTAAAAAATCAAACAAACTAAAATAAATGGATGCTTTTATCTATAATAATTTAAATTTGAATAATAGATTTAGAAATTATAAATTAGTTCAATAATAATTTAAAATTATAAATAAAATTGATTAATTACTTCCTAATAAGATAGAGGGATCAATTTAGTTACAAGGATTGTAAGGTGACACCTAGTGTTTGCGTGTCAACTCAATATAGCCTGCTAGTTATGGATCTTCTTATTAAGGATTGTAGGATGAAGATAAATCTTATGAGGTGCACCAGATTCAAATGGTGGAATTTGAAAGGGGATATAGAGAAATAATTTAAGGATATAGTAATATTTGGTGAAGATTGAAGTTTGGTAGGAGGTGCTAACCAGATGTGAAACAATTACAACTCTTATAAGGAATACAACTGTAAAGACTTTGAGTGTTTCTAAAGGGCGGAGGGGGTGGTAAGAGGGAGCTTTGGTGGTATAATGAGGAAGTTCAATAAAAAGTTAAGTCCAAGAAGGCTAATTACAAAGCTATTTTAGATAGCACCACATAAGTCGAGACAGTTATTAATAGAGAAAGGTATAAATTGGTAAAGAAAGAAGCAAAGTTGATAATCTCATAAACTAAAAGTAGAGCTTATAGGAAACTTTATTAAGGACTAAATATAAAGATGGGGACAAGGATATTTTTAAGATGGCGAGAGTCACGAGATTTTGATCAATTTCATTGTATAAAAGACGAAGCGGGGAGATTGCTTGTAGCTGAAAATGGCATCAAAATAAGATGACAAAGGTATTTCTATAGCCTTTTTAATGAAGGTGTAGAAAATAAAATGTTTTTAGGTGATCTTAGTCTGTCTAAGAGGTTTCATAATTTTACTTATTGTCAACCGATTACGAAGGATGAACTTAAGAATATATTGAAGGAGATGAAGGGTGGTTGGATAGTAAGGCCTGCTGAGATACCCATAGAGGTTTGGAAGAGCCTAGGTGAGGAGGGTATTACTTGACTGACTAAGTTTTTTAATGTGATTCTTAAGTCCGTCAAAATGTCGAATAAGTGGAGATTTAGTATGATAATTCTTTTATACAAGAACAAAAGGGACATCCAAAGTTGTAATAACTATAAAGACATCAAATTACTTGGTATCACTAAGAGGTTATCGGAGAAAGTGATAGAAAAGCGAGTGAGAAAGGATGTTTCTAACTTGGAAAACCAATTTTGCTTCATGGCAAGAAGATCCACGACAAAAGCTTTGCATCTCCTTAGAAAGTTAATGAAATACAACAAGGAAAGACAGCGTAACTTACACATGGTTTTTATTGATTTAAAGAAGGCACATAATATAGTACTAAGGGAAATCATGTAGAGGTGTTTAAAAGTCCAGGAGGTCCCTATGATTTATATAGAGCTTATTAGGGATATGTATGAAGGTGTAAAAACTAGAGTAAGAACAATAGAAGGAGATATGGAGCATTTTTCTATAGATATTGAGTTACACCCAAGTTCCTCTTTGAGTCCCTTTTTGCTTACAGTAGCAATGGACGAGCTAACCAAAAATATTCAAAGGGACGCGCCTTGGTGGATTTGATTTGCTAATGACATTGTTTTAGTGGATGAGATAAAAGAGGGGGATCAATGTTAAGCTTGAACTTTGAAGGGATACGTAGAGTTCAAGACTTTTATATTGAGAAGGACTAAGATTGAGTACATGAAATGTAATTTTTTGCGACTTAGGGTGATTACAAATGTAAAGGTAAAGATTGGATTGGGAGTTATGCTGCAAAATGATTGTTTTAAATATTTAGAATCCATCATCTAGAGTAACGGAGAAATTGATGAAAACATAGTCCATCGAATCATATAAGGTTGACTTAAATGGAAAAGTGCTTTAGGAATTCTATGTGACAAGAAGATACCATTTAAGCCTAAAGGTAAATTATATTGTTTATCGATTAAACCGACCATGCTTTATGGAGCAGAGTGTTGACCCATCAATCAAGTTCATAGTCATCAACTAATGATGAAAAAGATGAGGATGCTCCATTGGATTTTCAACCTTACCAAAACGGATAAGGTCAAGAATGTAATGGCGCGGGACATTTTGGACAAATTAAGAGAGATAAAAATTAAGTGATTTGGTCATGTTAAGAGGAGACATCCAGATGCTCTAACGAGAAGATGCGAAAAGATCATACTTAACGAAGTAAGAAGAAAAATATTGAGGCCTAAGAAGGATTAGGGGGAGGGGGTGATAAAAAATGGTATAACAATGTTAGAACTTACCGAGAACATAATCCACAATAAAAAATTTGGGCATGCTGGGATTCAGGTAAAATATCACTCGTAAAGAGATCCTGGCAGTCCTCTTTGATCCCTTTACTCTGGTCTATTATAGTTAGTCTAAGAGGTAATTACTTAAAAATAATAATAATAATAATTATTATTATTATCATCATCATCGCCATCTTTACTATTATCACTAACAATAATATTATTATTATTCATTTTCTCATTCTTATTATTATGTTTATGATTATCTGTATTAAGGTCATTTGAAAATAACCTCTCTACTAATTATGAGTAAGATTGTCTACTATTAAACTTTCCTAGATTTCGCGTCTCAGCGAGATTTATACTGAGTGTTATTGTTATTGTTAGCGTACTTGTTAAGATAATTTTAACATTTTTTTAAATAAAGTGTATTTGTTAAGATATACACAGATATTTCACCCTTTTGAATTAAAGCTAAAAAAAGATACAATGTTATCCTCATTATCATCAACATTCGGTTAAAATCCGATTAGTCGTGAAGTTTGGGATACAACATTACCTTGTAACATAATAAAGTTTCTCGTATTTAGGGATGACAATAGACCGAACTGACATCGAGCCTGAGTGTAAGGCCCCTAAGTCTGTTTGAGGTCCTACTGGGCTTGAGATAAAAGGCTCGAGCTCGAGCCTGAGGCATCACTTGACTCGAATTATTAGTTTTTAAAATTAAAAGCCACCTCAATATGGTTCCACGTAATCTAAGCACTAAATACATTTTATTCTTTTAATAAAAAGGAAAAACTCCATTATTCGACAATAGACGCCATCACCGGCCAACTTCCCTACGTTTAGCTCAACCAAAATAAGAAATTCTCAGCAACATCGCCACCGCCATTGACGGAGTCAAATTAACATACATACATCAGATTATTGAAATAGCTTGGGTAGGATCGTGGAGTGAATTTGTCACCATGCCGGTTGGGCACTCTCTGAATTTTGGGGTTTCAGCTGTTCTTCTGGTATATTGGATCTTGCTCAGCTACTGTTCAGGTGAACTCAGAGTTTTCGATCATATTAAAAATTTTGGGTTGTGGATAGAATTTAAGAATCGTTTGACTAAGGGCGTGCTTGGCAGGATTTGTATTGTCGGGTGTGGTCACGCTCGACTCGATTAAGATTTATAAGACGCACGAATTGTTTATGATAAAACCGACGGTGTATTTCCGATGTAAAGGAGAGGACAGAGTAGAATTGCCCGATGTTAAAGAAGTTAACGTATCTTATAGTTTCAACGGTGAAGAATCCTGGCAGGTAAGTCAGTTTCTTTCTTTTTTTATGAGTAATTTCAGGTAATCTAAATTACCCTTTACGTTTTAGGCAGGGGAATATTCAAGAGATGATAAAGATTTGATTTTTCCATGTTAAGTGATTTTTTTTTTTTTTTGGGGAAAAAACCATGTTAAGTGAATTTGATTATACCGAAATTGTGATTTTGATGGTTGGCAGCCATTGACGCAAATAACGGATAAGAAATGCAAACGTTGTGGGTTCTATGAGAAGGATAATTTCAAACCCGACGATGTGTTTGATGAATGGGAACTTTGTCCTTCTGACTTCAAGGATTCTGATGGAAAATATAGAAGAATCAAAGACAATGAGTTTGACGCTACGTTTCTATGTCTGCAATGTGCATCTCTAGGAGCTGGTGAGTGAGTTGCCATTTTTGCATTGCACTTTTAAAAGATTATTGTTGTTTATATCTTGGAAGTTCAATTGCTGGTACAATTGGTATCAAGAACTCTTTCGGGTCTATTTACATATGAAGGGGTGTGGTTCTTTGAAACAAGATTAATCTATCTCTTCTCAACTATCAAACAAATGTGTGGACCAAACAACTGTATTTTTCTTGTTTCTTTTATTAGAAATCCACACGCTTTGTGTTAGCAGAATAAAGTTGAATCTCTTGCTCGCTATTTTCTGGGATTTCTTAACAGGACTCATCTTAAGAGATTTGATTGGTTCTATGCTAATCATCAATTTATTTGAAAGCTAGTTAACTTCAGTTGGTAAGTTGGTGGTTTTCAGAATTAGATGCCATAAGAAATCACTTCATTGCTCCAGCAATCTGTTCTACATATCGTGCTACTGAAACTTATTGCAACCTTCTTCATGGATTCTTATGGTGAAATTGAAAGGTCTTGAAATCTGGATCATGTAACAATTTTTAAAGCTGTGAACATCTACATCTATGCAGTGTATGGACCATCTTAATCTTGTTCTGAACTGTGGTTATGATCATGTTCTCGGGTGTATACAGATGCCAATACCTCCTCACACAAGCACGATCGTGGTAATGGAATGCATCTTGCTGTGATCATAGTCATATCTGTTCTGGTGTCAAGTGTATTGATACTTGCTTTATTCACGGCATTCAAATACTGGCAAAAGAGAAAAAGAGAGCAAGAACAAGCTCGATTCCTTAAGTTGTTTGAAGATGGAGATGACATTGAGGATGAACTAGGCCTAGGAGGAGCTGATATGTGATAGAAGAACGGAAATTTGGTAACTTTTTTGTACAGATGCTAATTAATACAGATTTTGTCTGTTCTTCAAAATGGACAGGTTTAACTGAATATTGTACAGTTACTTTGATCTCTAGAACAATGATGGATTAGTTGTGCAGATGTATTTGAGATCGATGCCTACTATGAGTTTCTAGTTGTACTTGAAAGAGGAAATGAGTGATACAATTATGTGAAAGAAACCAGTCTGCGAAACAATCATCTCTTATAGTTTAAGCATTCAATGTGATATGCTCACAAGTTCCTATGACAGTAGCTCAAATGTTATCAGCTTATTGGAATCAGAGAATATATGTCTATGTCATGTGATTATTTTTCATAGAATCAGGGCCTCTGGGTGTTTTTGCGTCATGCAAGGCCAGTAACCAAATATACCTTCACAAATCCCCAAATCATCTATAGAGTAGGTAGAGCCATATAAAGGCTCTTGCTTACAGTAACTAGTGGCGCCTTCCTCCTTGACAAAGCCAAACCATGATGGATAGTTGAACCAAGGACTCTCATCCCATGAAAGCTGGTTTTGTGTATGTTCATAAAGGATAACTGAATTGTCCAGTGTTTCGCTTCGAAACCAATCTTCTGCATTCTCCAAATCACTGATGTAGTCAGCGTTGTCGTCGTAGGATAAAGGGTTGTCAGCACAACAGCCACTGAAGTCGAAACAGCAGTCGTATTCATTACCATAAGAAGCCCAGTTGGTAAACAGCGGCTGTTCTGTTTCTTGAATTCTCTCTACAGAATAAACCTCTACATTTTGATATGGTTGAGACACAAAGTAGTCGAAGAAACCCTCCTGAAAGTGGCTGTTCATAGGCATAGCAGAGCACTTGGTTGCCTGCCAAATCAAGAACCTGCCTTTGGGACAACTCTATTTAGTGTTTTTATTGCAAAAAAAGAGAAGAAAATTTGATTCTGATCTCTGACTATTCTCCGATCACGTATGATCGTGAATACCTTTCCACCGACCTTAGGGACCTTCAAGATTCGAATTTTCTTTTGCTTTAGAAAAGCATCATAAAGTGAGGTATCTTCACTTAAAGGCCTGTGCTGTGAGCCAAGTCATTTTATTCAAGTCTTGAGGGGCTTTGTCATAAGTCATAACGTCTGCAACTCAAGGCTGTCTTAACATCTGCAACTTGATCTTCAGTTTGCCAAAATTGAAGTTTGATTTCTCCTTGTTTTATGAATTCCCTAATATAGTGATAATGTATATCAATATTTTTACTCCGTCCATGATACACAGGATTCTTCACTATTGCCATAGCTGATTTGCTGTCACACTGCATACACGTTGGACCAATTGATTATGCTTCAGATCCTGTAGCATCCTGCATAGCCAAATTGCTTGACATGCTGTTGATGCTACTATAATATACTCAGCTTCTGTTATTGACAGATTGTTACAGATCATATGGAAGAACCAACCACAAAAGCTAGTTTGAAAGGTGAGAGAGCCCATAAGCCTATAAACTCCGTCAGTTTCTTTTATCCATCTTGAATTTCTTTAAGACATCAGCGGAATATTTCTTTTGCAAAACAAATGTGCCGTCATTAGTTTGTTGCACTTTAATGACAAGAACTGGTGTGCTATGGAGTTCTTAAACTCTATAAACATCAACTCCTTATTCCCAGTAAATATGAGGTGATCTACGTATAAACACAACATCAAAATGATTTAATCCAACTTCCAAGAGCGTGTCATTGGCAATCTCGAAGCTGATAAGATCTGCATAACTTTAACTTGCAGAAAAGGATGAAGAACAATGGGGAAACTCTTATTAATAAGAAAATCACAGAACAGAAGCATTTACATATGGAGGTACGTTGTTTTGACTAAGATGGTCAAAGGTAACGTGAAAACTGCTAATTTTTAAGCGGAGAAAAGATCAGAAAGTACCATGATCAAACAAAGAAAAGCAAAAATGTAGCTTGCTAACCAAAAGGCATAGCAGTTGCAGTCTCAAGAATCACATTAATAGTCTTCAAGAATGGGTTTTTCGGCGAACCGACCAATCATACTTGGAAAATAGCCGAGCTCCAATATTCCCTGGAGATGGCAAAAGATTGGTTCTTGGTTTCAAAGAATGATCATCCACACCGTGAGGAGTGGGCACCAGTGGTTCGTCAACACCGTGAACGGCACAAAGCCCATCAATGTAAAGATTCGGGACAACAACAAGAACGTTATTGAGAGACACCCTTTCGCCGTCAGAGCCAACAACGAGAGTGGTGTTGTGGTGGAGGGTTGGGAGTGCGGTATTTGGCGGGAGCGCCAAGAGAGACTGGTATGGAAGAGCTCCGGCAGCCGTAATGTGACCGTGAAGGCTGTCATTGTTCAGCACTCGGTTAACGAGGGCGCTGTCCGGCGGTGCAAGGAAGGTCAGGCGAGCGGCAGTGGTTGTGACGTTGTGGGCATGGAGAGCATGAGCAAAGACTGTGAAGCCTCTTGAAGAGAGTGACGAGGTCATTAAATCTGAGCAAAATGATTCAGTTGTGACCATCATCGTGGCTATAAGGAGTAAGGTAGAAGCTGCAGAGACTTGCCAGATTGTTTCTGCCATTTGATCAGTGTGTGTGTGTTTGCCTCGGAGAGAGAGATGAAGAATTAAAGAAACAATCTTTGAGGTGGGTCAGTTATAGTTTCTGCTAATCCCTTCTTAAAACAGTTATGAGAAACTCTCTAGTAGTTGCTGCAGAGGCTTGCCAGATTGTTTCTGCCATTGATCAGTGTGTGTGTGTGTGTGCGCCTCTGAGAGAGAGATGAAGAATAAAGAAAAGAAACAATCTTTCAGGTGGGTAAGTTCTAGTTTCTGCTAATCTCTTCTTAAAACAGTTATGAGAAACTCTCTAGCAGTTGCTGCAGAGGCTTGCCAGATTGTTTCTGCCATTGATCAGTGTGTGTGTGTGTTTGCCTCGGAGAGAGAGATGAAGAATAAAGAAACAATCTTTCAGGTGGGTAAGTTCTAGTTTCTGCTAATCTCTTCTTAAAACAGTCATGAGAAGCTCTCTTTATAGGTGAACTGTAACTGAATTCGATGAAACTGTTAACTACAGTTATCTTGATGGTCCTAAACAACGAAGGTTGTGTTGAACAGAGGATGTGTTGAACAAACCACAGAATTGCCATGATTCCCATTTATACTATTCATAACAGAACTTGCAAGACTCGGCATTCTGCACTCTACCTCATGCATTACCCAATAGAAGCTGCCAAATCTTTTGTAATTCACATTGTGGCTTCCAACTACACATCAAACATCTGAAGTAAGAGCTGCCAAATTCTATCTCGTGGCAAAGGGAGAGCCGAGATACCCGACAGTCTGCTGATTTAAGCTTAATCGAGGGAATTCCAGAACCTGACGATAGTCAAGAGAGCTGTAGGAGATCTATCCACAGGTTCATACTGTACACAATGAACTTTCTCTAGAACACTTCTCCTTGCACATAGATCAACACCCAAAAATCTGTTGAATAGTTAGAATCTCTGTGTCAGATGAAACACAAATTTTAATGGAAAAGGATTAAGATGAATGACCTTTGAGGATTTTCAGCAGGAAATTCTGTGCACGACCTAATTAAACAGGAGGGGAACTAGTCAGGTTACGATTGAAATTCTCCAGCTCCTTCGAACGGTAACCATATACCGATTTGATTGTATCTCTACAGCAACTGCAATCAAGTTGAATCACCAGTCACACTACAAATCAATATACAGTAGAAAGTTGTTCTTTTGCTGCATATATAACTCCTGAAGGGATACTGGCGATGTTTCCACTACTTTACCTGCAAGCCTCCTTATCAAATTTCTTCTCTTCAATGCCATACAATGAATTGAAGATGTCAGGCTCCACGCGACAAAAATAAGGACGGTCTGGGCAAGAAAAAGAAAACAAGAATCTTAATACAGATTATCTTCGATGTAGGGATAATAAACACTCATGAAGCGATCACTTCACCAGGGTAAATAGAGCATTTGCGTGAGCTCTTATCGAAGTGTTTACACCATCCATCTGGACCTATTAAGCTATTGTAAAGCTGAAACGCCAACATAGACAACAAACAAAAATCAATCTACTTTCGTACTATCTAGTTCTTGTTGCTTTATCTGTAACTTCAGATTTCACATTCAAACAACAGGGCAGGAAATAAAAACCTCGATATCAGATGGGTCGGTGAAGATTTCTTCAGGAGTGGTAAAGGCAGGTCCTTTTGCGAGCTTGCAACATGCTCCACAACCCTCAACACACCGCCAATTCGTCTCCTTCCTCTTGCCGCCGAAGCCTCTACTGTTAGCCACTTGCTTTCGTTCAGACTTCTTTGCAACGTTTTCTCTTCGCCGGGGACGATGAGCCGCCAGTATGACGAAGCTAGAGGAAGGCGAAGTCGTGATACAAAACATTTTTGGGTTCAGGATAAGCTAAGCTAAGTGCTATCTTGTGATGGGTTTGGCTCAACAACCGAATCACACCAGTAAAACACGTCGTCTCAAGTATTTTTTGGTTACATAAAATTTGAATACTTGCTTGTTTTTTTATTTTGAAGATTCAAAGATACTTACTGGATGCCTTTTTCCCTAAGAACTGATGATTTCATAGTGCCAATATGGATAATGGGAATCAAAAGCATTGATTAGTAAGCATTTTAGTTGGCTATTTACAAATGCATAAGCTTTAAGAAGGGATAAACGCCATGCCAGTCATAAATTTCCTCAAACTTGTCCAATCTAAGTAGTGAATTTGATGACAAACGAGATGTCCAATCTAAATAGTGAATTTGATGACAAACGAGAGAAAGAAGTGCATAAATTAAAGCGTTGCTACAAGTGCCAAACCATCCTCACTGATCAAAATTAAGTAGTTTTAAGATATATCTCCTGAGTATCCCAAATGATTCAAACATTTAAAAGAAACTGGGAAGTTTTGATATTTTTTCAGGTGATAGGCAAAGGCAACATCATTCTACCAAGCAGCTATGGTGATTCACTGCCTCTTGGAGCACGGCGGCGATTGTCCTCATAATCATCATCAATGGGGCTCCTAGGGCTGCGGCTGCGGCTGCGGCTGCGGCCATTAGCTTGAGGACTTCCATATCTCCCATTTCCAGGACTTTGCCTTTCAGGGGTCCTGCTCCTTCCCCTTGGGCTTCCACTATCCTCTGACCTATCTTCCTGGTCACGCAATTTGGGAGGACGTGGACTACCATCCTCGTCAAATGGGCTGCGTTTCCTATTCTTCGGTTCAGGGCTGAGTGATCTGCCTTCACTCTCAACGCTGCGATCTCTCTGAAAAGGGGGTGATCTTGACCGGCTGGCAACAAAGGAAAATGTTAAAATATGAAACAAGCCATAAATTCACCAAACAAACAATGAGATATTAACTGGTCAAAATAAATTGATCAAAAATGAATTTGTGACACATATTAAAAAACCTGTAACTGCGACCTCTGCTGTCACTTGGGCTTCGGCTCCTGCCACGGTGTGGAGAACGAGATCTAACTGGTGAACGGGAGTAGCTTTGACGTCGTCTGAAAGAGACAAGAAAACTTTAATCGAGAGGTCCAAAATCTCAAGCAGGATAGATCAAAAAGATGAATGAATTTACTTTAGTTTCTTGGGACTGTTCTTGCAGTTCCTCTCTATATGACCTCTTTCTCCACAGCGGTAACATTTGTTCTTCCAGTCCCCAGCTTTGCAATCTCGAGCCCAGTGGCCATCTATTCCACAATTGAAGCAGCGGCCAGATCCAGGAGGAGGCCCTCTGCCCAAATATTCTCGAGAACCACGGGGTACCTAACAAAGCATCCAATCAACAACACTAAAAAATCAGTCTGATGCACAAGAACCAAGAAACTGGAGTGCTGAACCTAATCATAAATACGGAATATTGATTACAAAAACCAAAATTATTGATCTTGTCCAACCCAGCCTTTTTTCCAAGACCAAAAACATAGAATAATCAGATAAATTGCTGAGAAGTTTGGTTAATAGGCCATTTAGAAGTAAAGCACACAAGCTAACGCTCAACCTTCTATTCTCTGTTTATCATTTAATGTGAAGTTCCAGTTTCCTACAAACTGTCTCAAAAAACTTTGCCTGGTCTAAACACAGAAATAACACAAAAAAAGGCTGATAAATATCTACATGAAACATTAAAATATTGAACTCACCCCCTTTGCAAATTCTACAATGATACGACTTCCATCAAGATCTTTACCATCCAAGTGGTATCTTGCATCATCTGCATCTCGAGGATCACTAAATTCCTGTTCGAAAAATTTCAGACCAATGCCAAGAAATCACACCATATTTTGTTTGGAACAATATTTCGGTAATTGTACAATATTAGCACAATCCATCAGAAAATGAAAGCGCATCAAAAGTATGCAGATTCAGCAATATGAAACATATATATTAAAAATAAACAAATAAGCCAACAACACTTACAACAAATGCGTAGTCACGCTTCATATCCACATCTCGTACTCTGCGAAACGGTTGCCACAAAAGTAAGGCCATCATTACTTAAGTACTGCAAGTGTATGATACTTCACCCTCATAGACGAACTAAACACCAGTTTGAGATTGTTGCCAATTCCATAAAAACACGCAATAACATAATAGAAAGAATCGCCAAAGTCTCCTATAATTCGGCAAGAATTTCCACCAAATCCACCAAGGCAACCCTCTCACCATAGACCTCCAGGTTAGGAAAAAAGGCCAGAAACCTTCAACAAGATCATTCAAGTCAAAAAAAGTGACACCTAGCTCCACAATTCCCACACAGATAATGTTACAGTTCAAACAGTGATTGAAGCACAGAACAAGCTTTTTAAGACCTATATGTTCCTTACATTCTTGAAGAAGCCAAACAACAAAACTTCATATCAATCATTGGCAATCCAAAATGTACAGAAGTACAAAGTCATTTGCGTGGAATCACAATAAAAAGATTTTGATAGACAATAAGCAAACAGCTTATAGGTGGCATTTGGAGAAGCTTCTTCACCTTCCCATAAATTAGTACGCGAGTCACAAGAAGAATATAAAAGCAGAAGCTTTGCATCAAACTACCATAAATAAACTTATTACCTTCCATATTTGCTGAATACATATTCCAGATCTCGTGATCTTGTCCGAGAGCCCAGGTGACCAACGTAGAGGCGTGTGTTCGCGTATCGATCATCGTAACGCGGCATTCTCAAACTGCAATCAACAAAGGATTTGATCAGTACCCACAAAATACACAATAACTACAACAACAATAGGACAAGAAATAAGCTTTTCACCACAATATAGACGACCAACCAGAGCAATTCATAATTAATACAATCATAACATCCTCCTCTATACTTCACAAGGCACTTCCGGTTCGAATCCCTAAATTTAGGGAAAAAGCACACAAATTTTCCTAAACAGATCTATAAAACATTAAATTACGTACCAAAAAAGTAAGTTCAAATTGAAACAATCCTCCACAATTAAACTTAAAGGCACACATACGAATTGTCAAGAACCGTATCAATCACACAAAAAGCAACGACATAATACCTATCTCCGCATAAAAATTTCGAATTCGAAGTGGATATGCCACCGTAAGACCTACAGAACCCTAATCTTAACAATTTGGAGTTGATTTTACCTGGAGAGGTTAAGGCCAGCCACAAAAAGCTTCGAGAGCGTCTAGGTCTCGCCGTGAGAAGATATGGAGCGGTATTTATCTGTGCGGGAATGGGTTTCAACGGCCAGGATTAGATTGAGTTAATCCAAGGGTTCATATTGTCGTTGAAAAGTTTTTATTGACCGACCCATTACTTGGGAGATTGGTAGGCGACTAGAGCGGTTTAAACTTGATGGGTCGGGTGGCCTAAAACCCGACCGAGTCTATGGGCTTTATAGCTAGAATTTGTCAACAATATAACCTTTTTATCATTCTGGCCCAAAAGCCCATTTTCGATTTTAATATTTTTATCAAATTATAAGTTAGAATTTAATATTTTGCAATGTTTAAATAAATTTAATATTTATAAAATATTCAATTCAAATAATTTTTTTAATCAATTTACATATTTGAGTTAATTAAAATTTGATCATAATATTAGGGAATAAAAAATATTTATTATGCGTAATTTTTTATACAGACTTATCTACGATTCAAATTTTTTTTAATATATTTGTAAACACATTATTAAGTTTTAATAAATTAAAAATTAAATTATCATATTTAATAATGATAAGGTCTAATATATTAATCTCACAACATTAAAGATTAAGGATTTATCCACAACTTTTACATAATTTATTTATATAAATTAAACAATGATTTAATAGGTTATAAATTCAAATAAGTATTCACATTTTAACAAAATATTTTTAGTGAAAATTCATGACATGTGTGGAGGGTGTATGACAAATTAAATAATAATTATATCTTGATCATGTATAATTTGCATTTGATGATTAATATTATGAACATAATTTTGGCCCGATCCGAATTGGTAGAGCCTTGGGTCCAATTTGTTGGGCCCGATCAACCCTAAAGTCAGAAAAATGACATTATTTTGACTTTTTTTAAAATGATAATTCTAACCGAGCCAAGTTAGCTCAAGTCTAATTAAAGTCGAGTTTAGATTGGCTATCTCGGACTAAGACAACTTGTTATTTACGAGCTAGGATTTTCTATTCAAGATTACTCTATTTTATTCTGTCCATTGAATTTCAGCCATTTATTTATATGAATCCCGTATCTATTTATGTAAATTTCGTGTGAATTTCGTATAAATAAATGATTATGAATCCCATATCTATTTATATAAATTTCGTGTGAATTTCGTATAAATAAATGGTTAAGATTCAAATAGACAAAATAAGACAGACTAATCTTAATAAGAAGATTCTCACTCGTTATTTACCTCCTCTTGTATTTCTTGCTCCCCAACACCAAAGTGAGGTAAAAAAGAGCTCTGAAGAAAATTCCCGCGACAACCAATATCCATAGGCAATTCCATTTGCTTGTCTGTGATTCCTTGCTGACGTAGTATGTCTGAAGCTGTAACCATGCAAGTATTGCTTGTGATGTTCACTCGTAAAGTGTTGCTCATTGCCTGCAAGAGCTTCAGCTTCGTTGACAATGGAACCCCTCCGAAAGGTGTGCTGTCAAACATCTGAACACCTTTAACAAAGCATTTTGACCGATCATGTAACTCACTTTCAAGAGCTGCATCGTATGGATATTTAATCAGAGAAATGTAGTGGAACCATCGCCAATATGGAGGGATTCGATCACGATTGATGAAGAAGCCACAGAAAAGTAAAAAGTAGGATAAAAAGGCCAGAGCAACGATGAAACCGACAATAGCACTAGAGACAACACCTGAGATGAAGGTAATGAAAGAGCTTCCGGCCCAAAATGAACCTAAGACTGTGAAGAAAAAGAAAAGGAACCCGGAAAATCCTCCGGCGAGCCCAACAGTCCAAAATGTTGTTCCGACGAAGATGATGGATAGCCAGATGAGTGCAGGAATGGAGATAATTGAGTGGGCGATAACGTATGAGGATCGACGATAAGCATTGTAAGCTGTTTCTCTCATGAATATGAAACGTTCGCCAAGAAAAGCAGGGATAGATTGTGCACAATTAAAGTAAGCGGTAGCCATGGCATAAGCAACGAAGGCTATGCGTTCATGAGCACCCGTTGCAGAGTTATCAAGCTTCCGGAAAATGGTGGCTAAGATTATGGCTGTGAAGAAAACAGTACCAAATCGTATCCCAAACACTTGGGGTGTTCTTCGTGAGTTCAACACTGATCTTTTGGCTATAATTATCATTTCAATCCAAAACGGGTTAGCAAACTTTTGTACCGAGGATGATAAGGTTTTAGCATTGGTGGAGCCAGAGACTAGCTTGCCTTTCGAAATGCTTGAACATATTGCATCATTTAGTGAGAGCTTTAATGCATTTTGGGAATGGTTGGATGGAATTTTCATGGCTTGCCAGGACTTGTTGAATTCAACTAAGTTCTTGGTTCCTTCTGGAGCTTCCTCAAGTTCACGAATCAAATCCAAAACAAACTCGCATCTGTTTTCGTTATCTGGAATTCGACGACCGAATTGAGCAAAGAACGCAGGAAGGCCATCCGGAGAGCCGCTATACACGGTTTGTCCACGTGAAAGAAAGATCAATTGATCAAGCAAGCTCAGGATTCTATAACTGGGTTGGTGAATTGTCATGATCACTATGCTTCCACTTTCTGCAATTCGCTGCAAGACATTTACCACCATGAAAGCGCTAGTGGAGTCAAGTCCAGAAGTTGGTTCGTCAAGAAATAGGATGATAGGGTCATGAATTATGCCGGTTCCAATGGAAACTCGTCTTCTTTCACCACCTGACACTCCTCTGTGGCCTTCATCTCCAATCACAGTGTTGGCAGCGCTGCGTAAGCCTAATTGATCAATCAAAGCCTCCACTCTCCCTTTCTTTTTTGACTTTGAAAGTGAACGTGGAAGCCTGAACTCAGCCGCAAACGTCAGTGTCTCTTCCACAGTTAGCATTGGAAACAAAAGATCGTCTTGCATGACATAAGCAGATATGGCATTCGATAATCGTGAATCAAGCACCTCACCGGTTAATGTCACAGACCCTTTCAAGCTCTCTCTTGATATTCGGCCGGCAAGAGCATCGATTAAAGTAGACTTGCCGGCTCCACTAGGTCCAAGAATAGCCATAATTTCACCTTCTGTTGTTTCTCCCGATATATCATTTAATAGAACGCTCATCTCTGAAGAAGAATCCTTTGCACCAAAGGGAAATGAGAACTTTTTCCCAGCTTCCACACTGTAAGTTAAATTGTTGAACGAAAGAACAAAAGGGTTCGCCGGAGGCATGATGCCACAGTCACTTTCAAGCTGGTGGACATGATCATGAACAGGAGTATCATAGCTGGAAGCATCAACCTGTGCCTCTTCTACGTGCAAGGGGAATTCTGCAGGACTTGAAGTCGTACCAATTATTGATCTTTTGGTGTAGTTATGGAGCTCCATTTGTTGGATAGGATCAAGAACCTCTGCTTTCACCTGGGACATCTTTGGACGTCTTTCATCCATATTTGAATGTTGGATTGGTTGGTGTTTATACTTTCTGGTAAAGAATTTATAGTACCAAGTACGTAAGTTTGATGCATTAACCCTCCAAATCTAAAGCTTAGCTTATATGCCAAGTGAGTGGAGTTCCATTTTAATATTGCTAAATCAGAAGTTTTCTATAAGCACAGAGTTGCCGTCACGTTGCAAACATAGATGACCGGATTGTTTGAATGATTCTGCAAGTTAGGTAATTAAAGAACAGAGAGCCTGTCGCAAGAGTTGAGGTTTTTTAATAAAATAAAAAACTAAAAGATTACAGTTCGGTACTAGGCGAGCCTTGTATGACAGACTGAATCGAGAGAGCGCATATAAAAGGACTTGAATACATAAACTTTTGGCCTTATGTCTCTTCATTCCATCAACTCGACCACCCTTAAGGGACAGTATGAATATCATACACGAACTAATTAAAAATTATTTATACGATAACTTAATTTAGCTCTTAAATTCTACACAAATTAATTAAACTCAAATTAAATCAATAATTGAAGATAATTATACAAGTATTATTTGATTGGTCTATGTGTGATATTTATGTCACGTGTGTTCTATCGTTATTTTTATTTAAAATTTAATAAATAAGATTTTGATAAATTTGAAAATTACAAAATTATTATGAACTTAGACAATGTGTCAAAATTTTCAATACAAACTTTCATTTATTATGATTAAATTAATCATACACTAGCGGAAATATAAATAATATTTTTAAAAATAATATGATTCTATTTTAAAATACTTTTCTCTTTTCACGTGTAGATGAAAAATAATACTTAGCTTGTCTCCTCGATTGCGTGATAACGGTACTGATTTTCTAAGTTTGATTATGCCCCTGACCGTATCATTAAAAATGTAAACAAATGAAATGAGGATGATACACGAGACCACGAGGAAGGCAGAACATTTAATTAAAAGGACTAAAATCATCATTCTCCGTGTCATAATCAGTACAAAATTTCACAATAAAGTAGAATCTAAAAAGATACGATAGTACGCAACTTTACCTTTATATAATAGAGACTATTTTCGATAGACCCGTCTATAAATGTAGCAATAAAAGAATGATGCAGGATAAAGATTAAATAAGTTAAACTAACACGTTAAAACAAATACGTAAATAAATGATAAATAAAATATATCCAAAGGATGTACCTGAAAATAAAATATAACATGAAATAATAATAATAATAATAATAATAATAATAATATAAAGTACATATTAGTTGATTCCAGTTTAGAAAGAAAAAAGTTATTAAAAAATAATTCGGCAAATCTAATTGATAAGCTGTAAAATTTTGCTTATATCTGATATGATGTAAACGTCTGCTCACTATTTATAGAGTTGTACTTGTCAATCTTGCAGTTTTGTATCATTCTAATTACAATTTAGAACTAAAAATAATAAAAATAATGATGATAAATTAAGTCGTTTGATGAGACAGAGAAGCGTACTTGAAAATGAAAAGAAAACTTGAGAACAAGAATCCAAAAACTTGAAAGTCTGCATATCAAGGTCTGAAGAAGAATCAGAGGAAGAGGTTGGAGAACCAGTGAGCAGCGTGCTAAACGAGATGTCTTTTGGCATATCTTGTGTAGTGAATGGTGACGCTCTGGTTGATGGCGGGCTTCGGACCAGTTCTAGGGCAACACACGTAATATCCAAAAGATTTGTTTAATTTTTTAAAGAAAAAAAAGTTCTTCTTGAAAATATTTTAATAAATATTAGATTAATATAACTTTTTTAATGGATAAAAGAGGCTATTTAAATTTAATATTTATACAAAAATTAATTTAAACTTAAATATTTTTTAATGTTTATTTTTTTAAATATTATAAAAATATTTTGTTTAAATTTAATTTCGTCAAATATGAATTACGTGATATCTTTTATTAATTTTTGTTGTGGTACTAACTAATGATTAAAAAAACCTAATCGGTTCAGTTGGTTTAATCATAAAAGTATTGACCCGACCAATTTTTCGATTCTTAATAACTCTTACTATTAAAGCTGATCAAATTAATTAATTGTTTGATTTTTGTAAATTAATAAGTTTTTATAAATTCAAAGTAATTAATTATTATTTAATAATATTTTTTTCAATTAAATTTCATATTTTTCGATAGACGCGGTCAATATTTTTCAATCATAACTTAAATTTTTTAATTTTATCAATCTACCGATTGAATCTTTTAAACCTTAAATATATTATCTTATCAGTTTAATTTCTAATCTATTTGTTCAAACATTAATTTTTTTTGGGTACAAAGGAAAACGAAACTATTACAAACTAACTAACGCAAAGTCCGACGGTACAACGCGCTTTGCAGGTCCCAGCGAATGAGTTCCACAACTGTCAGTAGGGGGTCTGTAAAATGTGCAAACCTGGACTGACAAGGGTTGCGATTGAGGCTAAATGGTCCGCACCCTGATTCCTTTCACAATGTATGTGCTGAAGATGCACATCCTAATTTTGGTGAAGCAATTCACGGATACTTGTCATCAAAGAAAGTTCATCAGATAAAACTGTATGGGAAGAGGACAGAATATTTATAACCTCGAGGGAATCCACTTCCAAGATGACTCGACGATAGCCCAGGGTCTAAGCCAGCTGGAGGCTCGAGTGGATTCCCCCTAATTCTGCAGTGCGCGAGGATCCTCTTGACATGTGATGCAGAAAACCTCCACACCATTGACCTTGTCAGTCCCCAATTAGCCCTCCACCAGTATAAATAGTTCCTCCTTGTTTTACTGCCCCATCAGTATTGAGCTTAACCTAGTCCTCTGATGGTTTAGACCACCTAACTAAACGACCCGTGGGTAATTCTTGGTTTGGAAAAGCACAACTTTCCGCTACCCTTGCCCGTTCAATGCGTCGACGTATTCTAAATCGGCCAAGTAAAATCGGTATCAAATACACTTTTGTTGCGCTAGTGCCACAGGAACCAGTAGGTAATTACTCCAAAATATAGGTCCATTTAAAATGTCTTACCTCGTGGTGATTCGTAAGGTTTGAATGTACCCACCGCAACTGATCTTGCAGAAAAAAAAAATCTGGATCCTCTAAAGTCGGGGGGAATTTGGCCCAGACTGCTTTAACTCTCGTACAATCCCGAAGGACGTGAAGGGTTGTTTCAACTTGCCCACAGTGGTGACATCTGCTGTCCGTATGGCGAAGCACCCTTTGGTGGTTAGGTAGTAGTTTTAACTATGCTTTTATTGCCCCATTTTTAGGTTTGTCTGTGCTTTAAGACATTTTATCCACTTTAACTCTCCTTTATTTGTCTTTTTCAATTCCAGTTGTCATCTACGTTACACTCCCATCATTGGTACTGCCTTTGTCGCGAGACCAAATTCTCTATCCAATTTTATGGTATCTTATTTTGTCTCATAAATCTCAGTCATTCATTTATGTGGGTCTCGCATAAATAAACACAGAACCTTCATAAATGAATGACTGAAATTTATGGGACAGAATAAGACACCATAATATTGGATAGAGAATCTTGTCCCTTGTTGTGCACCATCAACTCAAATCCAACCGTCGTCTGCATTACACTCTCATCATCTGCGCTGCCTTTGTCGCACACCATCAACTCAAGCAAGTATGTATCTCAACAACTCATACAACTCATTGTCTTCGTGCCAATGTCATACAACTCATATTATAAAGGAATATGAATTGCTAGTTCAGTTACTATTTCTTGAAAGATGGTAAATAATGTTCAGACTTGTAATTCCTTGATTATTTAAACTAGGATGTGGTTAATATTTTCAGAAACTACTGGTCTTAGACTCTCAGTGGTGTAGAGAAGCTTTTCTTCCAAGAAGTTGTTTCTGTAGTTTCCCCTAAGTTAGCGTAGTCCGTTGTTCTTCTAGATCAAATTAGCAGCACTAGGTCGAAACCTTGGACTGAGTTCTGGAGGTTTCTACTAACCTGGTTATCGTGATGGTACAAGGCTGCACCTGAAAATGATGTGCCTTGGTAAAAATTGGGACCCTGATACAAGTCAATATGGAGAGTATCGCCCAAT
>JANZLF010000004.1:34156094-34178811 GCA_026546835.1 Erythroxylum foetidum
ATCTAATATTTTGTGACCCTCCAAATTGGGGGGTCAAGGATGGAATGACATAGTTTACCTTCTAAACCTCTCTTATTTTATTTAAACTTCCAAACAATGAAGTGACGCACTCCATTCTATTCCATTTCACTCCATTCTATTCCGTTCCATTAATTACCATTCTATTCCATTCCATCCTAAACTCCCAAACATAACCATTCCATTCCATTCCATCCTAAACTCCTAAACATACCCTAAGGTTTTAAAAGTTTAACCGGTATTGAAAACTATAAATTTCACAAATAATTGACTAAAATTAAAGAATTTAAAATATGATTGAAAGAGATTGTCGTTATTCTTTGAAGTATTTAAAAGTTTAATTTAAAAATTATTAAATAAAAATTAATTTACTTATTTTAATTTATAAAAATTTATTAATTTATAAAAATTGATCGATTAATTAATAAACTAATAGTTTTTAACAACAAGAATTATTCAAGTTGAATGGATCAAAATTTTTAAGATTGAACCAACCGAACTGATTGAGTTTTTAATTTATTACTTTTTAATAATTTATTTAAACTTTTGTGATACTAAATATGTGTCTTTAATTCATAAATATTTAAAAAAATATATTCAAATGATATGTTTTTAAATTAAAAATAAGCTAGACCTTTTATCACTTTATAAATAACAAAATTTTGTGAATGATAGAATGAAAAATAAAATTTTTATTTAATAAATAATATGATAAATACGAGACTAATTACATAATTATTAATCAGTAATTTTAACAACTATTATTAATAAAATATATACGGAATATTATTTATGTATACAAATAAAAACGAGGTGGGCCACCAGACATATGGACAAGACACGGAAAGAGAAACTAAGGTTAAGCTCATCCTCGTAATTAAGGAAAGATGCACGCAAGTAGACGAACTAAATGCCCAAACTAACCCTCATTTTAACCAAGATTTACAAGTGCCCAAAGGGAAGATTCTCGCTATTGAGCAAAAGATTAGACCCAGATATCTATAGCCACAGATAGGAATACCTATTTATTGCTTTAGCCAAGTTGATCTGTGACTCTTCTCTTCTCTTCTCTGTGCTTGGATTTTTTTTTTCTTTCTATTTTCTCTGTTAACTTTCCCTATCAACACAAAGTCCAAACTTCGAAGCGTCAGGAATTTTATATACAGTTTCAAGCATCAGAGAAGCCAAACCCGAGATAAGAAGAAGAAACAAAATTTGATATTTGTACATAATTGACTTCGTTTTGAGCTGTGCGGTTGTAAAACGACAACCTTTTTTTTTTTTTTGGTGGGTTGTCAGGAAATTTTCGAATCTGTAAGTTCATCATCTTCTTTTCATCGTTTTGTCAGAGCAGTTCAAGTTCGATTGCTTTTTTTTTTTTCCATTTTTTGTGAAAAGTTTTTTTTTTTTTTTAAAATGTTTCTTGTGCTAGTCTTCATTGTGTTGTTTGTATCGATTTCGAGTTCTGGTTTCTTTGTTTGTTGAAATGAGGAATCTGTTTGAAGCGATTATCTGTTAGTTTCTCATTTCGTAATTTGCTTTTCGGCTTTTGGATTGCAACATCTGTGGAGTGGCACTGCTAAGGCTGTTCCGAGTTCGGCGGCCAAAAGGAGCCGAAGTCTTTGTTTTCTCTTGGTTGATAAATGGTTTCTCAATCTCGTTTGTGTTATTATCTTAGTAGCGAAACAGAGGTATGGGTTCTTTTAGCTTTTTCTTTCATGGGTCAGTTTCAAATTGTTTATTCTTTTCTGTGGATGGGCGGGTTTCAAATTCCAACAGCTTTTGTACTAGTTTAATTTTAAGGTTCCTTTTATGTAACAATTTTTGGATGTCTTCTTACATTGAACTGGAAAATGAAATGCAGATATCCTGATACCACAGTAGAAGAAAAAAACAATAATCAAGAAATCTGTAGGGTTTGGTCGTGGAGGGAGTAACTTATAATTAGTTTTTGGTGTTTTCAATTGGAAAGGGAAAACATCAAGACTTTAGATAGAGTTTATCAGATATTGTCAGTGTAGTGGGGTGATTGAAGGATGAGTTTGGTGGGAAGAGTTGGGAGCTTGATTTCACAAGGAGTATACAGTGTTGCCACCCCATTTCATCCATTTGGTGGAGCTGTTGATGTTATTGTGGTTCAACAGCAAGATGGATCATTTCGGAGTGCCCCTTGGTACGTTCGGTTTGGTAAATTTCAAGGTGTGCTGAAAGGGGCTGAGAAGATTGTGCGCATAAAGGTAAATGGTGTCGAAGCAAATTTTCATATGTATCTCGATAATTCCGGTGAGGCTTATTTCATAAAGGAGGTGGAATCTGGTGATGAGAGCAAGACGAATGAGGCTTTAAAGGATTCTGACAGCATGGAAATGCCACTTGAGGATGGTAGTGCTGTTAAGAACATAGTGCACATTGGTCAACTAAAGCATAGTATTTCTGATTCTGGGGTAGCTCAATTGCGAGAGGAGTGTGACTCATCAGGTGTAGGTCAACTTGAGAGGACAGAATCTGATGTAGATCGTAGATATTATGACTTCCAAGATGAGCAATCTTCCGTAGAGGGTTCAGTTGAGATATCAGAATATGGGTCTGGTAGATATGAAAATTTAGATAGTGTTCCTCTTGCAGAGCCTCATGGTTTAGATTCAGAAGTGATCTTGGTGAGTGTGGATGGGCATGTCTTGACAGCGCCTGTTTCAGAATCAGAGCAGAATGCTGAGAATGGGCAGTTAAACGCATCGGAGTTGAATGTGAGCCAGAAAGATGCAGCTGATGAATCTACTCCAGTTGATGATGCCCGGTCTTTTGATTACGTTAACAAGCTGAATGCATCTGTATCCAGTGCTGCATCTGACAATGATTTCAGTGTAAGTGGTGGCATTAATGCTTTTGCAAATCATTTGGAGGTTTGTGAAGGCGACGGGGAACATGCTTGTCTTGGTCGAGAAACTATGGAAATTTCTAGATTTGAAGGGACTGTGCAGATTTGCACTCTTTCAGAAGAGGAATCCCCTACTAAGAGAGAAGTTTTTAAAAGCTGCTTGGAGTTAACAAAATTGGTAGACCATGAAGAAATGTGTTCACCAAAAGTGCAAAATTCAAATGGGGAATGTCCTCGTAATTCTTCCACTATTGACCGGAGTCCAAATGGAAATCTCGTTGAATTCACAAATGATGGTTCATCTCCAGCTTGTAAATCAGAATCTAGGGGGCCTGACGGGTCTCATGATTTAGATATTGAAGTTAAAGCAATTGAGAAAACCACTGCAGATGTGGAACATATTGATTCTGATGTTACATCTGCATATCCTATTAACATCACAAATGATCCAGAAGAGAAACGTGAAGATCTTTGCCCATCCACATCAAGTGAGTTGGTAGATAGTAATTCACGAAGGCCTGCTGCTGAAGATGTTAGCAGAAAAGACGAAGCTTCTGGTGAAGAGATCCAAGCTTTTTCAAGCATGAGTGAGCACCTTTTATTAATGCATGCATGTTGAATATGAGTTTACTTTCATTGCTTCCTTCTGATTTTGTAGGGTTTGAAATCTCACTGTGTGGGAAGGAACTTCGTGCTGGCATGGGTTCAGAGGCTGCTGCCAAAGTGTTTGAGTCACATCTTGTATCTGTAGAAGAATTTAAAACCTCTGCAACATCAGTCATAAAAAATGAGAACTTAATTGTTAGATATGATGATAAGTACTTACCATGGGAAAAGGCTGCTCCCGCTGTTCTTGGAATGGTGGCGTTTGGTTTAGAATTACCTGTTGATCCCAAAGATACTATTCCTGTGGAACAGGGTGACACACCTGAGAATAGGGACATTGATACTGGACTTACTTCAACACCCTCTAGCCGCAGGTGGAGGCTCTGGCCTATTCCATTTAGAAGGGTCAAAACACTTGAACATAGCAACAGCAATGCCTCAAGTGAAGATTTATTTCTGGATACTGAATCAGGTTTACAAAACTCAAATGCTGAACCGACCCCATATGATGCTGTTCAATCGCCTCACAAACAATACATAAGAACAAATGTTCCAACTAGTGAGCAGATAGCATCACTGAATCTGAAAGATGGCCAAAATGTCATAACCTTCAGTTTCTCTACCAGGGTTCTTGGTACACAACAGGTTCGCCTGGTACCTGAATTTTTGGATGTTTGGATGATAGCAATATGCACCTGAAGTTCTCTTTCTTTAGTCACATACTCAATGTTCAATTTTATCAGGAAGCTGCACACATATATTTGTGGAAGTGGAACACGAGAATTGTAATATCAGATGTTGATGGGACAATTACCAAGTAAGGCCACTGGTGTTCTATCATTAGTCTCTCAAAATTATAAAAGGAACTTAGATTGCACTGACTTCTTATGTTTGTCCTCAGTTTCTCCTTTTCTTTCTTGTCATAAGCACAATTTGTAATGTCAATTATCAGCCTTTGATGATTGTCAAATTTTTTTGGATCTCTATTTTGTGTGCTTTGTATGCTTAACGATTTCCATATTATCGGAGGGGCGGTAGAAAATAACACAATCACTATGTTTTTGAGTTGCATTCTTGGCATGCCTTTGGTGCTGAGCTGCTTCAGGAATCAACGTCAGAATCCAGCTGACACTTCAGGGAGCGGTCTTCTTGTTCTATATGTTACCTTTGAAAACATTTACTCTGTTTGTTCCTGTATGTATCATAGATTTCTGAGCTTTCAACCACAGTAACCTTCAAGTTCAATTATCATTTCCATGCACATTTTGTAAATGCAACTATGCAAGCATTGTGTTTGTGCTTTTTCCTTCTACTTTCATGTGTATATGTACACACATTAGTTTTATGTGATAGTTTTGCAAGCTTGATATGAGGCCAAAGTTGCTATAAGTCCAGATGAACATTCTTTCAACTTTTAATTCACCGGTGAGCAGGCAGAAGTTTTTTTTATGATGGAAAGAAATGTGGTATCCTTCATAGTGATCTTAGTTGTTGTCTAATAAGTTAGATATTGTACTGGTATGAGGTGCATTAACTTGACACATTCTTTTTCAGATCTGATGTTTTAGGTCAGTTCATGCCTTTGGTTGGGAAGGACTGGTCACAATCTGGTGTGGCTAAACTATTTTCTGCCATTAAGGTATTTGCTTTTTCTGCTTTCTTCATAATTGGATGTTCAAATTACGTGGTTGATTCTTCATTTCTCAAACGATATGCTTTACTTTCTATACAAGCATTTGATGATTGGTGAAACTTGCTTCATTTAGTCCATGACTTTGAAGATCCTAGGAAAGAATTATGTGCCAAGTGTCTCCTGCATGACACCCATTCATGTCTGGTAATTTCTACTCTCATCTAATTCATGTCTCTAGAAAATGCTATGGTGGGTCTAGGAGAAACACAAAGGGGTAAGAATGAGAAAAACTGGAACATTTTAGTTAAGCAGAAACGCCTTGATGGAGTCTTCAAAACGTCCCCTGTTTCTGTAGGGTCCCTTGTGTACTAAACTGTTACCTAACCATCAAACGGATTAGTGGCATCACCAATGCATATTGTTGATCACCTCTACATGTCATCCAAAGCAGTGGATGCTACTCATCTAGATCAATATACTGCATTATTTCATTCCTTCCTAGTAAATAATTCACAGTCGTGAATTGATTTGCATACACCTTTTTACAAACTTTCTTGACGTCCTCTTATCAGATATGAGCAGTTAGATTCTTGAGTTGCATTTATTATGGTTCTTGGGTTGATTGGTTGGTTTGTTATGGAGATGGACCTGGATATTGAATTCTGGTTTTCTGCAGGAAAATGGGTACCAACTACTTTTTTTGAGTGCGCGTGCTATTGTTCAGGCATATTTAACCAGAAGTTTTCTATTCAACCTAAAGCAGGTACTGGAGTAGCTCCTTTTTGTACCTCTTCCCTGGCTTGTTTCCTGAATTCTGTGTATTGATACAGTTGATCTTATGTTGCAAAAAGGGGGTTAGGGCAGCAAGTTTCCAACAAAGTAGGCTAGAAGGGTATATTGCGGTTGGAACGATTAGGGTCTATAACAAAAACCTTTTTAATAATAAATTGAAATACGAAGGCTGTTTTAATTCTTGAGAAAAGCCCTTATTTATGGTATTCTTACTAGACTAATTAAAATAGGAAAAACAACTCCTACAAGAATTCTGTTGTTAATAGGATAATCAAGTAAACCTGATTGAAAACTGAATCTAAACTTAATAGCAAAACCTTATGAAAAATAATTAAATAAGAAAACATAAACTAAATATACTCACTGCATCATGTTCTCTAGTTTCATGTACTAAATTGATGTTTATGTCTAATTATTTTTTTTGGCCTCCTGCAGGATGGGACAGCCTTACCAAATGGTCCTGTTGTCATCTCACCTGATGGATTATTTCCGTCACTATACCGTGAAGGTTGTCTTATTCTGCAGTTTGGAACTGGTTCACTTCACTGGCATGAAATATTAAATTGAAAATCTATGCATGTAGTTGCTGATGGCAATACACCTCTGGACTGCTGATGTCTATAAATTCTGTGTCATCCTTGTTCTCTGCGTTCTGCATAATTCATAGTTAACTATTAAACTTTCCATATTAAATGATGCCTGGTTATTTCTAGCTAACCCTGTTGTTTGTTCGGTTTCCAGTCATAAGAAGAGCTCCGCATGAATTTAAAATTGCGTGCCTAGAGGTAATAATTGCATATATGGAGATATAAGTATCTGTGAGATGCCCTGAAGGTTTTAAACAAACTATCAAGTCAAAAAAATTCTGTTTGCAGAATATAAGAAGACTCTTTCCTGCTGATTACAATCCCTTCTATGCGGGCTTTGGAAATAGAGACACCGACGAGCTTAGTTACAAGAAAATGGGCATTCCTAAAGGCAAAATTTTTATCATAAATCCAAAGGTATATACCATCCTCTCAGTTTTTATTATTTAGAAATGACAATTTGTAGTTCTGATTGTTTACTTGAGAATCCTTTAAACCTGGCAGGGTGAAGTGGCAATCAGCCATCGCATCGATGTTAAGTCCTACACATCTTTACACACACTTGTTAATGAAATATTCCCGCCAACATCATTGATTGAGCAGGTAAGCCATGGTTGAGTTTGAATTGAACTCCTTTTTGTATCAACATTGAGAAGAGCAAAAAGAACAAACTTGAAAACAAACAAGCAAGGA
This sequence comes from Erythroxylum foetidum, assembly GCA_026546835.1. Classification (NCBI taxonomy): domain Eukaryota; kingdom Viridiplantae; phylum Streptophyta; class Magnoliopsida; order Malpighiales; family Erythroxylaceae; genus Erythroxylum; species Erythroxylum foetidum. The sequence continues at coordinate 34,163,302 of JANZLF010000004.1, forward strand.
TGAATCAGACTGGAGACGGAAGAAGAAAAGAAGAATGAGGAAATTGATGATGATGATGATGATAATATTATATATTGCATTCATTTGCAGGAAGATTACAATTCTTGGAACTTTTGGAAAATGCCATTGCCAGATATTGATGACTTGTAGAAGTGCGGTGTCATTGTTCTACCAACAAGAAAGATGAGTAGCAGCTTGAGAGGTGTCAACCAAGTACAGATACAGTCTACATTCTTAAAATTGTTCCTCATTTCTTTTGCCAGAACCGATACTGAGCTAAGTGTTGTATCCTTCTATAGTGGCCTTGGGACTCGATTATCATGTGCTGGAAGTTGTGATCACACCTGATAATTCACAGTCCTTGAGAATAAAGCTTTTTTTGTAAAGTAATGGTTACTTTCTCCCACTAGTTCTACTTGTAGAAATGAACAGTTATGTTAGACAAATTATTACAAGTACTTTTACAAGTAAAAGAAACATCTCTCCCTGTCTCAGGATTTGTTTGGAAGTTTAATGTCATCATTTACTCTTTTATGTCTTTATCAGATACAATTTCAGAGTGTATATTTCTGAACAACTTCAAATGTTTTACTCATCTATATAAAATATATCAATAAGAAAGTTCAACTCAAATGATACAAATTTTGCAAAAGACTCCAACTTTCAGAATAATTCAGGTTTGATAAGTTAAAAAGTTTACTTTTTGGAAGGTATTATCAAATTAAACTTTAATTAGAGGTGCATTTATAGCTAAGAAGGTCTTATATTGGTTTTTCCTAATAAGAAATAGAACAAGAAAAGGGATAAAAAGAGGATTTATCAATTCATTTTCCTCTTTTAAGGACGACAGAAAGAAAACAAGAAAATGGATAAAATGAAAAAGAAGTCGAACAAAATTGGTGAAACCAAAAAATTGAATGGAAAATGGCAAATTGGTGAATGAGAAGGCCTGCTAATAATAAGCGAAACGAATGGCTTAAGACCCGAACCTTCGCTTCCCACACGCGCCAAAACTCTTTGACTCCTTCCCTCATCTGTGTTTCTCTATGTCTGTTTCTAACTGTAAACGTATCATTGCAACAAAAATCTTCGTTTAGGAACATCATTAGATTCTCTTACAAACACCAAGAGCAAGACAATGATATTAGCTTTTACGTGGTTCATGTCTGTTTGAACAGAACCTGAAACCTGAAAACAGAGTAAACACCATAATAATAATATAATAACAATGTCTTGGTTACGGTCTGCTGTTCACAGAGCTGTGGAAGTTGGCGGAAATAACAACTTAACACGCACCGTCCGTAGTTACGCCGACTCCGTCGTCCTCCAAGCCGGGAATGCCGTTGCGGGTGGCGCCAGGATCATCCAGGACCGCATTGTCCGTGACTTTCTTTTTTTTTTTTTTTCCGTGCATTACCTTGAATTTTCAATTCCAGGATTTGATGATGTGTTTAATGTCCGAAAAAGACCAAAAGATTGCGACTTTTATAGATTTTGTGGGACCCCATGTGGGTTATGGTGGACCAACATGATCCAATGTGATTAGATGGATTGAATGTGTTTGTTGATGATGGATGTTTGGTATTGTGGAAGCAGGGGCTGAGGAATGTGAAAAGCTTCAGGCTTACTGTGAAGAGACTCGAGGAGGTTTCTGTGTCTTGTAGAGGAGAAGAAAGAATTCAGTTGCTACGAAGATGGTTGGTGGCACTCAAGGAAACTGAGAGATTAACTGCTGAAATTCCCGGTGGTAATGAGAAGCAAACAGATGAGCAACTTTTCTCTGATGAAGCCAAGGATGCTCTTAGAAGACCCACCATGGTGATCCTTTGTTCCTCTCCTTCTTTCTTCAATGTTTGACTCTTTAGGTGTTCTGGACATGGATCGGCTCTGTAGCTCACTTGCATGTTAAACAAGATGTGTCTTTGTTATTGCGGACATTTTGTTAGTAGTCGGAGCATTTTTTCTTAGTTAATTCATGGGTTTCTTATTTGCATAGAAGCTTTACATAGATTCAAACAGGTTTATTACGTTGATCCTGATCTGGGCACAATGAATTACCGTGATGTCTTTCTCTATAGTCAAGCTCTTGAAGGCATCACATTGTCTATGGTGAGTTCAACTAAGCAGATGCATCTTATGCTGATACGTTCATTGTCTTAGATTCTAACTTCTGATTCATGTAGAAACATATTAACTGGACTTTGTATTTGCTGATCCATTGAGTTTAACCGCAGGTTAATTCTTTTGTATGACTCAGATTCTTGAAGCGCCAAACGAGGAAGAAGTTTCTCTGCTCATGGAAATTTTTGGGTGAAGTTTCTCACTCTTGGACTGTAATTTTCATGTTTATTTTTGCCCAACTGTAAGAAAGAAATTCTGTTAAATGTCATAAGTGTAACCTTCTTTATGGTCTGGTTATACACAGGCTTTGTCTTGCAGGAGGAAAGGAAATTCACAAAGCTGTGATGCGCAGCATACAGGATTTGGCAGCAACATTTTCCAGTTATGAAGATGAAGTTTTGGTAAGGAAACGATACATATACCTTCGTACTGTTGCCGATGTTAGTGAAAGTATGAACAAAATACTAAACAATACCTGCAAATAGAAACTAGCAAGATAAAAAGCTTCTTGCAGATATGCAATTGATTTGATTTATCAATGCTGCAATTTTGAACTGGCTTATTAAATAGCGAGATTTGGATCTTATTCTAACAATTGGAAATGGACATTGTTGAATGATGTTACTGCAAAATATCTTAATTAAATTTGTCTTTCTCTGTTCACTCTTTAGGTAAAGCGGGAAGAATTGCTTCAATACGCTCAGGATGCGATTGCAGGATTAAAAATTAATGCAGATATTGCAAGGTGGCTGCAGATCTCAAATAGGATAGTTGCATGCATATGTCATAAGCCACATAGAACGTTGCATAATTTCTTAGGATGGAGACACTATCCATGTTTTTGTCAGAATTAGTAATGTCATCTTATTTCTTGACAATAAGATCAAAAGTTGATTTCTTTTGTCGAAGTTTTTATGTCCTGTTTCTCTGCCTCAGAATAGATGCTGAAGCCTGCAGAATAATGGGAGAACTTGAAAGGATAAAGGCATCCCAACAGCCACCAAATGAAGCTAGTGAAAAATCAATTGAAGGAACAACTGCTTCAAAAACTGAGGTGAGGCTGATTTAATTGGCCTGAAATGTTCATTCACATATATGTGACATTTGCATTTGAAACCGAAAAGATCTTCAGCATTTCTGTATCCCCTTTAGCTTTTTCCTGTATATTCTCTCCCCATACTGCTACTGATACTTGTGAGTCTAACTTCTGGAAACAAAGGAATGTTCTTTTTCAATATATGGAATTTCTACTTTTCTTTACTATGTTTCTGAACATCAAGGAACTAGGTGGTTCATGGGAAATGAGTTTTTAGGGAAAATTCTAAGAAGTTCAGCATTTTAACATTTTCATTGTTGTGTCTTTATTGCTGATGTCCACATGCCAAAACTTTTTCTGGAAAGTTTGACCGATCATCTCTTTGAGGCTAATCGTTTCAGTTTTCGTGCAGGCTTCAAAGGATACTTTAGGACATATTGAACTCTGTTTCACGTTGGAGGAACTCTTGCTAAAGAAGAAATCTTTGAAAAATGGGGAATCTCCCGAGGTTCATGCTCAAAAGGTACAGTTCTTTTGGCTGATGTTAGTGTGCTAGTGGTGCATGTCATGTTCACTGGCAGAACATAATGTCCTCCGCAGATTGAAAACTAAGCTTAGAACTACTTTTGCAGGTTGACAAATTGAAAGTTTTGTCAGAATCTCTTCTTAACTCCACCTCCAAAGCTGAGAAACGTATTTTAGAACACAGGTATATACAGAAGTTATTTCCTTGTCAGCGCCTGTGTATGCATGCATCATGGTGGTGGGAAGAAGGTGAAGCATGGTGCAATTCACAAGCCTTTAGTGCCTTTTATACAACTTTTAGGCTTTCTTTACATGCAGGTCCCAGAAAGAGGAAGCACTTCACTTTCGTGTGGCTAAAGCCAATGAAGTTAGCCAGCTTGAGAAGGTGAACTTTATATTTGCTCTCTTCCTAATATGAGTATAAGCCAAAGAGTGATTTGCATCTGGATAACAAACATCTTTTATTTTATGGTTGCAAATAATCCTTTAATTACTCTTTAATTCAGTTTGTACATTAGGAGACTTAGTCATTTTCTGACCTGGTTTGTTGCAAGGAGTATTAAACACCTGATGTCAATCTCTAGGAACTGGGAGCAGAGATTAGAGAACTTGAGAGGCAAAAAGATGAACTTGAAGCCCAGCTAAAGAAGGTATTTTCCTTTTTCATCTTCAGTCATACCTGGCCTTATCTAAACAAGTATCCGTTCTACCAGTTGATGCATTTTTAACTTTTGATGTCCTAAATAGTTGTGCTTACCTGGATTCACATACATTGATACATGCAAAACTATCAAGTTTGACAAGTCATAGTAGTTCTATATGTTATAATCCATTCCGCTGGAATCTTAATCCACATACTTTTGTGGGGTGCATCTCCTTGGGCTTGATTTGGTTCAGGTCAATTCCTTATTGACTGCAACCCGAGCACGGCTTCGCAATGCGAGGGAAGAACGGGACCAATTTGATGACGCTAGTAATCAGATTCTAGTGCACTTCAAAGCCAAGGTATTGTTATATTTGATCTTGTTCTTGGAATTGCTACATTTAACTTCTTGAGATATGTGGAAATATATATATTCTGAAAGTATGCTTCATATAAACCAGGAAGATGAGCTATCAAGATCAATATCTTCATATAGAGTAGAAGCAGATATTGTGAACACGTGGATTAATTTTCTGCAAGATACCTGGGTTCTCCAGACAAAGTACAACAAAGAAATGGAAAACCAAGCCAAGTAATTTTGCTTGCCTCTTGCTGGTCTTTTGATGTTGTCTGATTCAGGAACTATTTTGGGAACAGATAACTTTCTTGAATGAAACAAAAAATTATTTTAATTACTTCCTTTTATCTCTTAGCCTTTCTGTGTTAGGAACAATCATATATTGCCTTTCAGCTGAACTTAAACTTTGCTAATCACTTCTGTTAATGTCTTTAACGGCACGACATCAACATAATCCAAGCTAGACATGTTGAATGTTAGATAAAAAATGTTAATGGAAGTTCCAGTGTTGACTGAAAGTGTACTTGCCCGTTTATTATCTCAGATACTGTCCATTTTCATACTAATTCTCTATCTTTCCTGTGTATGGATGTTCCAGTGTCGACTTACAGAAATATGGCGATTGTTTTGCGAATTTGGTTACTAATTGTCTGACCAATTATAAGGTAATGGTCTGACTGTCTTTTAGATCATTGCTTCAACTGAGAATTTCTAATTAATAATCCTAGCCTCTTATTGTGGTACAACTTATGTGACTTGCATATACAATCAGGAACTGCTGGGATCTTCGATCGTCCGGGTTAAAGTGCTTGGCAGAGAATTGCGTTCATGTCAAGGGTATTATTATACTATCCTGAATTTGTTTCAAATTTCAATTATCAAGTCAAGCCTCAAAACTGTTATTCTACAACAGGTTAGAATCAATACCTCCAAAAAGTAAAGATGATGATGATTCAAAAGCAATAAATCAAAGAAAAGGGCTTGAAGAGGAGTATCTCAATCTTGAAGCCAAGGTACATGTTCTTTGATGATCCCAAAAACAAAATCTTCTGTTTTCCTCGTCCTTCTGCTTAGTGATGGATATAACTTTCACGTTTTAACTAGTCTAACGAGTTCTTTCAATTTAAGCTGTAACTTTCTTCTTCATTGCTCAATCAGATTTTAACCACTTTAAGCATAATTGATGCTATAAAGAAGCAGTTTTATGACAAAACCGAAGGTGCTCAGAGGTAATGCATGAAACTGTGATTTTCTTTTCATTCTTGGTATTCAATACCGGATTAGTGCATTGAATTGTCGCCTTAAAATGGAATATTGAACACTTGATCCAGGAACGATGAAGAGAAGATCAAACAGCAATTATACTCTCTAGAGAAAATGAGAGAGGAATTTGAATCTGTTGAGAGACCAGTTCTGGAAGTAGAGACCCCCACTAGAAAGTCACCAAGACCATCCCCGACTCCAAAACAAACAAGTGATAGTCCACAACACAAAGATGACAAGACAAAGAAATCATCATCTAGTAATGAAGAGCATTCATCGAATGTGCAGATGGGAATGTACATACTTGAGTCCGACTATGAGAAGGACGAACGGGGCTACTCTTCTGAGGATATCGGTGACTGGGAATTCGATGCACTTGATCATGAAGCAGGAAGCTGAAACCAAGCAAAGATGCATACCAAATTTTACTAGTTGTATGCATCTGCAGCATTTTGGTATATGCCTAGATAAGGAAAATGCTTCCTTTTCTCTTAATAATAGGATATAAGAAAGTCTTAGATAGATACAAATCACTCCCAAACTGCAATATCCTGGCAAAGTTGACATGGAGTTGTTCGAGCTTTTATTTTGTAAATTCTCTCTTCTTTGATAATGAACTATAGACACTTTCAGCTCAGTTAACACCAGAATTTTTGTCCACCTTACTGTTTCAATGTGTTGTCTACGTTTTTGTCTTAGAAAACCTTCTCGGAAGATTGTTATTCACCTGTAGACATCCCTGGAATTTTCTGACTAGCCTTCTCTGATAACAGACCAGGTTGTGCCAGGTTAGCTTCTAATGCCGCTTTGAAAAGAAGTCAAAAAAAGGGCCTTTGAAATTCTTTACTTAGACCTGTTGGAGGTACAGTGATTAGAATCCTGAGTTTTGAAACTTTAATCAATGGTACATATCCCACTTGAAAAGCAAGTTTTCTGAAGTTGGCCAGCCACAGCCACCGAGCTTAAAGCCTACCTTCCCTTATAAACTTTACAGCTTTCATGAGTGTCTTCCTATTTACTCAATCATGCATCCTCCATAGTATAGAGGCCCGTCAGAGTCCAGAGCCACGTTAAGGAAATGAGTAATCATGTGAGTCTCAGTGCTCAAGAACATTTATAACATTTCAAGTGTGCTTAACCTCCTCCCTCCTTTAGTGATATGGTGCAGTCAAGCTCAATTGGTTTTCTCATACATGATTGCCTTGTTGCTTTCCAAACCAATAGTGAGCAGCTTGGTTTACAATTGAATTTGAACCATAACCCTGTCTCTTGTAAACTTCATTCAATTATGTTAACTTGTTAGGAATGCTTATTGTATAGTTGTAAACAAATAGGGAAAATTAAATTTTAGGGTAGTTAAAAGTTAATTAATTTATAAAAAAGATCACCTACTAATTTAATATAAATCAAAAAGTCTATCAAAGTATGAAAATATTCTTAGTAAAGTTACATCTTAATGCAACTACTTATGGTGAATGTAATTTTCAATGATATCAATGCAATTCTTTGTTTAGTGACATAATTGTTTAACTTGTATGAATTATATTATAATTACTCATCATGTCCACCTAAGAAGATCTGAACCTAAGTGATATATTCTAAGATTAGGTATATAAAGCATGTAAGTGAAGAGTTGGCCCCTGACAAACTTTTGTCAGATGCTAAAGGTATTGTGTAGTCTTTAGAGCGAAAGATTAAAAGACACAACTTTATCAATTCTATTGGCTAACAAATGCATTTATAATTACAAACTGTGAAAAAGTATGAAGTTAATCATCTGATGTTTTCAGGAATTTTCATTTATTTATAACAAAAAGTAAGAAATAAATTTGACCAGGTCAAATGAGACATCATGGCCTCAAGTGATAGCTCATCAATGACAGTTTCTTGCAAATGGCATGAAATATAACAATTGAATATTGTTTGAGTACACTGCAATTGATCTCTCTGCTTTTCTCTGTCTCTGTTTCTGTCCATTATTGTAAAACAAAAAAACACAAGAAGCTTAGAAATATGAGCTAACTTTTTCAAAAAATTTGCAGGGAAGCTTGTGGATGTTGCAGAACATAACAGAACTGTTCTATATTGTAACTATAATCTTTGGAATATTAGCAAGAACTTGCATTTCTTTTTTCTGATAAAAAATTTGTGTGTAGAGTAGATGATGATAATGATGATACCCAAGTACAGTTGAAGATTCCCATTTCCCAAGTAGATACACACTATCTTTTCCACATTATGAATCACTATGTGGAAGGGAATGAGTAGTAGATGTAGATTCCTTGTGTGTCTTTGATCTGTTGAATTGTACTGCAACAACTAGTACTAACTATCATTTTCAAGACCACTATTTTATCATGTGACTCTTCTTAGTCTGTAACCCTTGAACCAAAAAACAGAGTTACTGTCAACATCTTCATCACCAGAAACACTTGTTTAGATTCAAGGTACTGAGTGAGTCAAAGGGCATGTATTGGCTGAAACTGTCCTGTCCATACATTATTGGAATGTTGACAGGATTGTTAAAACTTAGTACATAACATCCCTTAAATGTCAGAAGTTGGTTAGTTCCTCCTAAAACTATTTATTTCATATACTAATACCATAGTTGCAATAGCTAGAAATTGTTTGTGAACTAGAAAGAAAAATAAAAGCCAAAAAGGTTTTATAGTTTAATATGAAGTTTACATCTGCCCACATAATTGAATTTATCAAATTGTAGATAGATTGATCTTAAAACAGTGCATTGAGATATACAATTATTATAGTCCTTTGTTTCAAAAACATGCATATCTTTTCATGTATCCATAAAGGATACAGTTAAGGTAAGAAAAAGAAAGAAAACAAAATGGTGGAAAAGATGGAACAAAAGCAACTGCGTAGGAACCACATATCATTGCAGTGATTGGTTACTAAACTGCTTAGAAAAGAAAACTGCATAATCTGTCTGCATTTTATTGTTTGGACCATTCAAGTTCTTTTTTTTTTTTCCCTTCTTTCTCAAAAGGAAAGAAAAAAGTCTGACAAACCCCTTACAATGGAAATTACTAATTTTCTAACTTGGAACCATCTTCACTTTAAATGATGCTCTTTTCTCCTTCTTCCTCCACCAAGCTCACCTCCCCGTAAGCATCTTCGTATGCATACACACAACACAGGTAGTCATTGAAACGGGCCTAGAGAGAAGAGATTTTCAGGTTATATGAGAGATGGCCACAAATCAACCTGCTTGCAGTCTTGCAGAAGAAGACGAGTACATACACATGGAAGTGAGCTCTTCTTTGTCTTCATCGAACTTTCATTGTCACTCCATTAGCTCTCCACCACAGAGCAGAGAGTTTGAGTTTCAAATGTCTTCACTTTCTAATGACACAAAAACTACTGCTTCTCCAGCTGATGAACTCTTCTACAAAGGAAAACTCCTTCCTCTTCTACTTCCTCCTAGATTACAAATGGTTCAGACACTCCTCCAAAACCCGACAACTTCAACATTTGACAGTAAAAGTAAAGAACCCTTTCTAGAAACCTATCCACTTTCCTTAATTACTAGCTCCAGGACACCTCTGACTAACTCCAACGCTACATTGGACTCCTGCAATATCTCACCATCAGAGTCCTGCAGAGTCAGTAGTGAGCTAAGCCCAGATGATTATTGCTTTGAATGGTCCTCTGAAACCAACAGTTTCATAGGAGATCTTCCAAAGAAGTCACGGACCAAGAAGCTGAAGCATTCCTCTCTTCGTCAAAAGCTCAAAGCTTCAACTGCGTATCTAAAGTCATTGTTTAGCAAATCTGATTATACGGATGAATCCTTTGTTAAACCGGCGCAGAATGGAGAAACAGAAAGTTATCCAAAAAGTAAGGATCGTTTGAGCAAGAATCCTTTTTGCAGAACTGATAATCAAATATATCAGAAGTGTAATACTCTCAAGAAAAGCACTGAGAAAGACATGGTAGAGGATGGCTTCTTTAATAATCAAAGAAGATCCTTCTCTGGAGTGATTCAGTGGCATACCACGACCAAGTTTTCATCTTCCTCATCTACATCTTCTTCTGGTTCTTCATCAACATCTTCATCTTTTTCCTGCAGTTCCAATGGGACTCAGGATCTATGTTTGTTAAAGAGAAGTAGCAGTGCAAACTCAGAGATCGGGAGCTCAATTGAAGGAGCAATTGCTCATTGTAGAAAGTCTCAGGAGATGTCTAATCCAAGAAAATCTGCAAGTGAATCTTCAGAATTTGCAGTTACTGAGATAGCATGTCTGATTCCCAGCTAAATTCATGAGTGAGCATTACAAATTTCTGATAAACGTTATGTTCTGATCTTTAATACAGACCAAGTTGACGTTTTTTTGCAAGCCCTGAGTACTGGAAGTTGTCTTCTGCAGTTTCTTTTCCAACATTTTTGTACCATATAATAATCTATTGCGCTGACCACCGTTGGATTGAGCTTGAACTGTCATAATTGGCATATATCTGATACCAAATTGGGATTCATCTTTAGAATTGACAATCAACCAAAATACTTAAATTATTCTAGAACAGTGAACTGATGAGAAACATCTTTATCAGTCCCTCTAAAAATGGTAAATACCCTTTTCAACAAAAGATACAAAACCCTTTTTAGCTCAATAGTTTCCGAAAAAGATCAGGTCTTTTAGAAAAAACCTCACTTGTTCTTTTTACCCTGTCACATTCTTTTTCGCTGTTTCCCTACCCTAAGTTCCTGAACAAAGAACTGTGGAAGATATGATAATAGTGTTGCTTGGAAGTGATGAAAATCCCCTTTTTTTCTCCATTCTGTAGTATAAGTCACTCAAAGAAGTTCTGAGAAGTTTCCATACTGGCTGAATCATTTTAATTGATTGTACATGATCACTGGAAAAAGAATCCTGATTAACTGATAGACTTGACTTGCGGATACTGATCTAGTGACATTGTTTCTATAGAAGTTGTTTGACAAATTCTCCAGAACAGTAAATAACTTTAGCTAGCTTCAATTACATTGCTTTGAACCTCAGCTATATCTTATTTTGCAATTTTCCCAGGAATCAACAATTTCTCAGAAACAAGTGTGTAAATGTTACTTATCAGCGAAGAAAATCGGTTCCCGGGTCCAAAGTTAAATCAACTAATCAGTGCAGAAGTGATTCACATAACCAGAACTGAACAGCACGGACATTATTTAAACAGTTATTAAGGATGTCCCTTTTATTATCATGCACTTGGAAAATATCCCAATAATCACAAGCCGCTTATCTATTCAGTATTCTAACATACTGAACAAGATTCTGAAGAAACAGACATGCTGCATTGTGGGGACGAGTTTGAAAGTGGAACATGTGAGTTATGTCAGGAGAGAATCAAAGGGATGAACAACATTTTATAGGAGATATTTTTTTAATTAAGGAATATACTTCCCAAGATTGTCATCTTGCTATAAGAAAATCCTGAATGATCACTCTCTTCAATGGGTATCAGTAGAATTTCTGATGCCCTCGGACACTAACCTCACCATTCAGATTTTGTTCCTTGTTATGCCACCTATCTTGACAGATTGTCTGCAGCAATCAATATAATGTTGGTGTAAGTTCTGAAATTCCACCGAACAGAATCAAAATTTCAAATTACAGATTACGAGTTAAGCGATTGTACTAATTAAAGATGATTCTAGTGTAGTTACAGATAATCATATTATAATTGTGATCATGATCCAGAGAACATAAAACTTTTCTAAAAGAATACAAAACCAATTTTTTATTTTAATGTATGGATTTAAAATGTCATAAACACACATTCAGAATCTTCCTTTTTAAAAAATTCCAATGTCTATACATCATAAAAATTTCCATCCTCTTAAGTTAATCGTGAAATTCACCAGAATCTCCAAAGCTGCCACTCTAACTACTGCTTCCAAATATAGACAGACATATCCGTACCAATGAAAATCCGTTAATGTCATGACAGGGAAGTTCATGTTATTTCAATCTTACATCAAGCAACATCTGAGTCTTTGCCAAGTATTTAGCAAGTTCCAAGATGTCAGACGTGTCTTTACAGGAGTAGATCCAAGTGACCTCACTCGTTAGTTACACAAGAATTTAGCAAGTTTCAACCTGACAGTCGCTTGCTTTCAGCTCAGAAGCCAAAAGGGTTGTGACTAGATTCTGGAGTATACACAAAATCAGGAGGAAAATTGTATATACCTATCTAATAACCTAAGAAGTTGGAGGGATGATCTTTATACTGCAAACAGCTTTTTGTACTCGTTCTCCAGAATCTCTGATTCTGGCATCTGTGACATTGATCCTGAAAGTGACCTGCTCATTGACTTTCGCAATTTCGAAGCCTCAATTCTCTGCATGACTACCCAATAACACAACGTCCCAATTGTGGCTACCATGATCACTGTCCCTATAACTGTTACACAAAGTGCCAACCACCTTTCCTTAGTCCCCACAACATCATATGCCAGTGCAAGAAATGCAACTGAAATTAGCATACAGGCCAACCACATTAGCTTGTTGATCACTGATACTAGTTGCTTCTTAGCCTTTCTCTCTATCACTACAACCGAGGTTTGAACAACCACCACAGCCAGTGATATGAAGAGAGCAATTGAGTCAAATATTATGAAAATCAGAAATTCAGGTTTTGGGGCAATGTTTGCTTCTCCTGCAGATTGTCCTGGAGCAAGGTTTGTTGGATCATCAGCATACTGGCCAGGAACTTGGAAAATGGCTGCGAATGCAACGGTTGCAATGAGGACTGCAACGATTGTTGTCGAGTTGATTGCATTATTCAGACTTTCAGTTTGCATTTTGTTGAGACGCTTGGCTATGCCTTGAACACGTTTACGCGTCAAGCGTGTCGTCTGTAGCTGGTTATGGACTCCATGTTTTATATCACTGACAGTTTGCTTCAACTCCCGTGCAGGATTTGTTACGCTTGGCTTCAGGGATCTAGCAGGAAGAACACCATTCTCTTCTAAGATATATGCAGCATCAGTTTGCCCATTTTTCTCTGCAGTGTCAAAGGCAGTTTCTCCAGATCTGTTGATTGCTGTTTTGTTAACTCCTTCATGGACAAGTAGCTTCTTAATGATCTGAAAGCATGGAACCATTGTTAACTTCAGGAATTGCAATCCCGCAAGACAGATCATACGGACTCTTTCATGACTATGTTTAAGATCAAACTGAACATCAGGATCCAACATAAAATAAGGGCTTATCTACGTTTGCTGAAAAGATTCTGATCCCCAGGATCCCAAGTGCACTTATTGCATTTCCAGGGGTACTAATTATTGACAGAAACTCACAAAGAGCTTCGTACATGAAATCTATAATACAACCGGAATTTCTTTATGCGTTGTTTTGTTTTCAATTTAACAAGACACTTGCAGAAAGCAGAATCAACATAAGTTTATGTTTAATTTGTAATTAAACACAGGAGGTTAGATAATCATATGATTGCAGAATAAAAGATTGTGAAAGCAGGTTTCCAGGAAAAAGGTCCACGGGAAATGAGAATAAGAATACCTCAGCTCTGCCCTTACGACTTGCAATATGCAAAGCAGTGTTTCCTTTACTGTCAACCATGTTTATCAGGGAAGAATCTGACATTATCAGCTCTTCAACGACCTCAACATTCTGTCCCTTGACCGCCATATGCAGAGCTGTCTGGCCTTTCTTATCAACCCTTGTAGCAAGTGCAGGTTCTTTGCTCAGTAAGACCCTCAAGATCTCCACATGTCCGTTCCTCGCCGCCGAGTGCGAGACCGTTTTGCCGTTGCTTCTCGGTATCAATGCAAGGCCGCTAACTCTTTCCAGAAGGAAATTTACTACCTCAACATGTCCCTGAGACGCAGCAGAATGCAAAGCTGTGGTATTCGTTGAATCACAAGTCATTGATAGCTCAGGATCGACCTCCATTAAGACCTTCAGAATTTCTGCATCAAAATTGAGAGAACCTTATAATCTGAATCACACCCTTTCAATCCCAAATTTTAACAGTAATTTTTAGTCGATCAGTTCTAAGTAACCACACAAAAGCTTAGAGTTGTCAAGTAGAAGCAGCAATCTTGGGTCTAACACTACCTGTATCACCATCTTCTAAAGCCTCGACAAGAATTACAAGTTTAAACTCTAGAATCCTTACCTAAATCACCTTGTTTCGCAGCAATGTGAAACGGGTCGTACCCATTTCTTGCTTTGAGACCGGCCGAGGAAATATCACAGTACTTGATCATCTCCTTCACCAAACCCACATAACCACACTCTGCAGCCACATACAAAGCCGTCTCTCCTGACTGGTTTTGCTTAGCTAAAAGTTCCTTCAACTCTGTTTCTGTACTCTCAGCTATCATTTCCACAACCAACTCCAAATCTCCCGCTCTCGCCGCCGCATGAAATGTCGGGTCATCCCGTTTCCCGGTCAACTGTTTCACCATCTTGCTCTGCCGCAAACCTTGCCGTATCTCCGGATCTTCCATTGAGCAGCAGTCGATGAACAACAACCAACAGAAAACCCTGCTGATCCTGGCAAGTTCTAGAGCTCTGGCTTAAACCCCCCGGAATTTTTTTCCGGCGGAACAAGATCAATAATCGTTCGTTTATATGAAGACAACCAAGCTGGAATGAGATGGTTTGGAGGATTCAGACAAACTGTGCGCGTAGGTATCTAGGGCGTTGATTGCTATATATGCTTTGATCATTAAACAAACATCCCCACTTGTGTTAAACAAAAGAATATCCTTATGAGGAGCTGCCGGTATTGAACATAATAAGATATTTAAAGAACTTTTGGAGTAAGGATAAGGACACCGGAGTTTGAAGAAGAAGAAGCAGAACCACGAATGTTTTATATTGTGACCAGAACAATTATTGGAGTGGTCAGTGAACCAACTAAAACTCAAGTCTCACAAGTAAAGTAGGGATAGACCATGCACTCAACTTTGAAAAAACAGAGTTTGAAGTTGAATTTTGGTTCTGAGGTTGATGCCTAGTGAAGAAGGGTACTTTTGAAAGTTGCAATAATTGTTAGCTTTGACTCTGGGAAAGTGGTGGCGGTCAAAGCCGCCACACACATCAGTGTCGGACACATGGACGCCGCACACATCATTTTGTCTTTTAATAATCGGGATTTATTATTATTATTAATTTTAAATTTTGTACTTTTTTATTTTTTTTTTGATTCCGAAGGCACTGTCTTAGAGTACAAACTGGCTAGTGAAAGTAAGTGACACCAACAAGATCATGGAAGAGCCAAGAGGCTATACAATTAGGCGGTTTTAAAAGATAATGCACTCCCGGATCGAAAGTATATGCATAATGGGAGAGGCTATCGGCCACGAAGTTTCCTTCCCGATGAATGTGTGATAGACGGACGTAATCAAAAGCATTAAGAAGCTGTCTAATCTGACAGACGAGGCTTAAACAGCTTGCACTAATTGAAACAACATCATTAATCATATCAACCGCAAAGGCATTGTCAGACTCAATCAGAATATTACGAGCGTTAATAGAGAGTGCGTATTCAAGACCATGAAAAATACTCCAAATCTCC
>JANZLF010000004.1:34218030-34229852 GCA_026546835.1 Erythroxylum foetidum
CGATCTTGCTAATAAATATTATATAAGAGATTAAATAAATTTATTTAATTAAAAGTAATTTATTTTTAAGTTTTATCTAAAATATAATTATTATCAGTGAAAAAATATACTACATTAATATTAAAAACCAAACAAATTTTTATTTTTATTTTTAAAAAATAAAAATCAAAAATAAAAACTGAAATCTACAATAAAAAAATCAAATCAACGTTTACTGTTTTAGTAGATTTCTTTATTACTATACCTAATACTCGTCCCAATAAAAAATTAAAATTCTAATTATAAAAGATTTGTCATAATGGTTTCCTCTTTTGCAATCTTATAATGGAGATATAATGTCTTACTGATATGTTTTTGTTTGTCTCTATCATCGATATAGAACGTATGTTTACGTTAATTTTAAATGTTAAAAATGTATTTTAAATTTTAATATTTACAACAAAATATAAAATAAACCTTAATATTTTGAAATGTTCAATTTTAAATTCAACACTTCAAAATATTTAAAACAAACCTTAAGTTGATGTAAATGAAACGTCATTTTTTATTTTTAAATAAAAATGAACACACTAATAGATGAGAAGTGAGACTCACTTTTAGCAATGTATAAACAATTGACCACTGTCACGTGACTACGATAGTCACTTTTTAATTAATTAAAAAATAATTATGCCGTAGAAATCAATTTATGGAGTTCTTATAAATACAAAGACTCCTTTAGTATTTCTTTTTCTTTTTAATATGGTTAACCTTTTTTAAAAAGAAATGATGAGATTAAAATCTAAAAATAATTAAGTAACCTCTTTTTAAAAATCTTATAACATTGCTTTAATCACTTAAGCTTTTAAAATCTATAACGAATTACAATCATTAAATCTATTGTTTAATTTTAATTATAATGCTTAATTTATTAAACAATTAATTTGAGATATATAATTTATAAATTATTATTACATCACCTAAAAATTCAATTTAATACTCTAAAAAAGATAATAGTAACTACATTTTATGCAATGAACTAAAATATAAGGATAAAAATGTATGATTCAAGTGTTTTCAATGGGTCGACCTAAATCAGATCTAATTATTTTAAACAAAATAATGTCGTTTTCTTTAGAAGAGTTAGGCCTGGAATAGGCGTGATCTGGATAACCCAAACTTCGGATCCAACTAAAAAAATAGGTAGGGTTGGCTGATGGGTCGATCCGTTGCCATCCCTACTAAAATATCATCATTATCATCAACAACACCTAATTAAAATCCCACAAGTTTGGGGTGATTTGATGTTTTTTTCGAGGAAACCCATAAGCGGGCTAAGTGGGCACACCTCTGATCTCTCTGAGGACCCAACTGGCTCACCACCCCACAGACTGGTCAAGCGGGCGCACCCCATCATTGAGGGCCCAACTAGTTCTCCATCTACATGTAAAATCTCGACTGTTCCAGGCTCTTACAAGAGGGGCTAGCATGAAATCGAACCTGGGACCTAACTAAAGTAAAGCTTCGCTCTCAACCATCGAGCCACACCTCTTGAGGGCGAGATTTGATAATATTCGCCTTAATCCTAAAATATAATAAATAAAATTTATTTAATCTTATTAAATCATCCTTCATAAACAAGAAGATGGATTGTTTGTTTCCTCTCTAACTTAGCATATTCACCGGACAAGTTGCTCTCCAATTGAGGATCAAAGAACACACAAACACACAAATAATGTGCCTAAAAGCTTGGAATGGTGACAACTTGGAACCCCCTCAAAGACGGTCCCTCATCCTTTGTCACACTTATTTAATATCGCATTCAATCCAAACAAAGAGCACTGCAAGAAATATGACAATACACAAAGACCCCAACAATGCTAAGAGTAGCACCCAACACAGTTGCGTCGAAACAGGGCTATGCCACGAGTCCATGCAATCACACATTTCCCAACACCTGTGACCTCCATACCTGTCGGATAGGATCCTTCCAAGCTTCTTCATCTTCTTCTTCTTCTGATCAAATTATTATCTCTGCAATGACGGTGTTGAGCTATAGAGAGTTTGCGGCGCCGCTTCATTATCAACTTTTCATCATTACGTAGGAATCACAGAACCGAAACGCAAAAGCTATACCTAACAACCTTATCTTCATCGAACTATTGGTATTTGGTACTGATATAGACCTAGTCTTGGATCTCTAGCTATCGGAAGAATCTGAATTTTGAATACGTTCTCTTGTCTCCGCCATTTGCTGTCTTCTCCTAGAATATGCATCAAAGAACTCTTTGTTCTCCTTCTCCAACTCCTTCCAGACTGTAACACGTCAACAGATACGTATATCAAGGAACTGTTTGTTTTGACTGTCTGGAAAAAAAAAAAAGAAAGGTTCCTGACCTGTAGAAGTAATAACAGGTTTGACATTAGCATGCTTGGCGAGAGCTTCCATGCACTCTTCTTTGCTCATATTGAAGATGAGGCACTCTTCTATCAGATGGTGCACCTGTTAGGATCATAGAAACAGATCGAAACCCACTAATACATGTCCGATGAGTAAACAGAAATACTGGGGTTTAGGAAAAGAAAAAAACGATACCATGTGTATATATGAAGCGGAAGAGTCAGCCATATCAGAATATCAGAAACTGGAGTTGATCAACAAGTATACTGTAAATCTGTAATCCAATATGCTTGATCTGAAGATACTAAATTTGATGTTTTGTTCCACTAATTTGTTTGAGAATGGAGGAGGAGAATAAGCAAGAAAGTAGCTATATACAAGAAAAGCAGAGCAGGGAAAGACGCAACTAGATCAATTAAAGCCAAAAGTGATGAGCTAATAATCCCAATATAAAATGTAAAATATGGGCACCTGCCGCCTGCGGTTTTGCTTAGGTCAAAAAAATATATGAGAAAAGTTAAAAAAATATATTAATTTTTATTTAAAAAACAATTAAATCTTAGATATAAGCTAATTAAATCATACTCGTCATCGTTATCATTACACTCTGAAATTTTGCAATAAAGTGGAGCTTAGGAAGATTTGATAATACACAACCTTATCTTCTATGTAATAGAGAGGTTGTTTTCGATCATACACATTCTAAAAATTTCGTAATAAAACAGAGTCTGAGAAGGTTTGATAGTACGCAGTCTTACCTCCATATATTAGAGAGATTGTTTATAATAATATAAGCTAATTAAATATGTTTAATATAATAATTTAAATCAGTTTTTTTAATTTAATTTAAAATATCTATAATAAATTACTATTTCATGATCAATAACGCGAGGTCTAAAAATATTTAATGTATGCAATCTTACTCGTAATTAATAAAAAGATTGTTTCTAAATGATCCACAAAAATAAGAATGAATTAAATTAAATTTAAAATAAATAAATCATTAATTCATATTAGATTTAATTAATTTACTTCGAATTTAAGAATTAATTGAATATTATTATTATTTATTAATTTTTAAAAAAAATTAAAATTTATATTTTTTAAGAGTTTATTAAATTACGAGAAAAAAATTAAAATATAATAAAAGGAATCTAAAAATATTAAAGGACACCCTAGTATCAACTTGGGACCCACGTTCCCACGTGGGAGGAGGACGATGATTGGCGGGGAGAGGATGAGAAGAGATTTTGTAAAAGCAGTCCCAATTTACTTTGTGTCATACTTACGTGGCAACAACCACCGTCCTCTCTCTCTCTCCACGTGATCAGTGGGGTCCAGAGTTTTCCATTTTTGACATAACACTAACACACCATAACAGTCCATCCTCGTAAAACAGCAGTTTGGGCCCACCTTCTACGACAAGACAAATTCAAACGGCCCGTGAAGTTGCCGTTTTCTATTTTCAGTCCATCCTTTTGCTTCCTAATAGGCCATGTTCGGATGTTTCGACCCAACGGGTGAATTTTTAGCAGCTGACAAATCACACTTGGACACGTCAGCATCTGGGCTTTTGATTCTCTGGTGAAGTTTGAGAGCAAATTGAACACTACAATTAAGCTGTAGGATAGGGGTGTCGTTTTTGTTGTTTTATTCTTCACACCTATATGGCTACGTCACATTTCTTCAGATTTTAGGGTTGTATGGTCCAAAATAGTTAAGTTCTTAATTAATTCAATTTTTAATCTTTTACCAAAAAATATATTTTGATCCGACTATTTATAACTTGAATCGTAACATTTCGAATTGTTCAAATTAAATATTAACGCTTTAATTAACGAGATTAAGTTTTCAGTTGTTAAATGTCATATCAACCTCGATAATTTTTCTTTTTATTTAAGATATGTTCTGAACATTTTGCTAATATGACATTATTTATATACTTTTTAAAAATTAGTCAGAATGTAAACCTTAAATTTTACTATCACGTGATAATGAGGCCCATCTTAAATCTTACTGTCATGCGATAATGAAGCCCAACCATTGTTGTATATTTGAAATAGTGGTCATACTTACCACCGGATAATAAAGCTTACTTTTTATTTAAAAAGTGAAAATAATAATACGTAAATATTAATGTAATATTTAAATAATGAAAAATTAATTTTATTAAATTTTTAATATTTCCAATAATTAAAAAGTACGAACTAATTAATTAGATGGAATTTAGATTCTAAATATATTTATTGGCACGTTTATTTGATGTCTAGTTCATTTTGTACCGAGTTAGTGAAGTGGAAAGCATAAGATTAAAAAATCCTGTATTCAAATCTTTCTATCTACGCTCTCTCGATTGAGTCTATCGTACAGGATGTATGACTTACCTAGTAAGAAATACCTGATTGGTGTGATTTGCAGGCTATGCGTTAATATAAAGATTTACCCAGTGCGTATCTAAAAGATAACAACTGTGAGTTCCTCTATTTTTTTATTAAAAAAAGATCATAATACTTCGGCTCCAAGTTGTCCTCTAGTTGGAAGGTGATTATGAAAGTTTTTCTATTAGCTGATTAGTGCATAAATCGATGTTGGTTCCTGTTCAAGTATTCAGACAAAGATTTAAGGTAACTTTGAAACAACCCTTGGTTTGATTGACCAGAACTGTACCTTGGACATGGAAACTTGTACAATTGCTAGCTAACTGAGCCAGCAGGCAACACAGATGCAATAACCATGTAACGACATTTGGGACCAAAACAAAATACACACAGATGAACCAAGAAAGGGTGCACTTTCTTCTCACAACAAGAGGCAGAGCATCAAGTTATTATGCATTTCAGATTCTATCGTATATCGAAAGAACTCACAACGATTCTGACTGCACTACATAGTAGAAGTCATACAATCAAGCTTTGACAAGAAATCTCGTGAGTTTGACTTTAACCATCGCACTCGAAGGTATATGTTCATTGGCCAAGAGTCGCTTATCATAAATACTGACGACTAATGATCACAAGGGATAACCGCACCTTCTCAGATCTCTGGTGAATAAGGGATGCATTAAGGCTTCCCTGGCCTTAAGCCGCTCGGCAGGGTCATATCGTAGGAGCCCTTGCAACAGATCAATCAAATCCCCAGCAGAATGATCCACATGTTGCATTACTAGATTCTGCATAATAAATTCAGATTCAGTAGTTAAAGATTCATTAAACCGAGGAGAAAGGCAACAAATGAGATGTAGAGGGAGGACATACAGAATTGAAAGATCAAAGAGATACTCTTATGTTTCAACAAAAACAGTACCAAAAGAAGAAAAGCAAGTCCACAAATACGCAAAGCCTTTGTAACCAAATGAATATACGAATTCTCTTTAACAGGAATCACATACCAATCTCAAATGTGTGTATCAAGAGAATATCAAATGTTGGATTGTAACAAGGTTTTGAAGACTAGCCATGGATTTGAAAACTTAAACTAGGTAAGAACTTTTGGTATGACTTTCCCTTTCAGCAGTAGATGCCGTGTGACACAGTTTTCCAAAGTTAAGCTAGATATATTTGGATGTATCCATAAACTGTGTGATACTTTGAATCACACAAAACAAAAGAGGTTCTATTAAAATACCGGCAGACGAGGTAACTTCCAAACTGCTCGCATGCTCTCTCTCGAAGAAGCACCCTCAGGCCAATCTAATCGTGCACCTCTCCTAAAATATCTCTCAGAACGACGGCTGAAATGTGATCAGGAATTACGTAAGTATTCTAAGTAGTTCAACATAAGAAGAAACACAAGCACACAAATTGAAGGAACATGTAATATGATTTTCCTTACTCAGCTCTGACCACCATATGTTGAGGTAGTGGACCTAGAACCCTCTCCATCATTGCCAGATGCTCTAAGTTCTCATGAGTTTGAAAGAGTGCTTCACCCTGGCAACGAACAATAAAAGTATTTCCCAGTAATTGATAAGTTGTGACTTTCTACTTTGAAATAATAAACTAAATAATACCCAAAATTAGATCATCCAACAACTTATGTTGGATGACAAACAAATGTCCATGAGCCTTCCAGTTATGCTGATTAAGAAATCAGCCATTTGAAGGTAATATAGCAAATGCAAGTTGCGTAGTTCAATAGCATTTTCTGGTTTTCTTCATAACAATGTACAACTGAAATCAGATTTTAATTATAGCAGGCAATTCCATTAGAAACCAGCTATTTTTTAATGATGTCACTCAAGTCTTGATTGAAAAACAGTTATTGACATATGTATATCATAAAAATTCCCAAAACTTAAAAGTGAAGGGAGGGAACTGATACTGAAATACTTACAGAACATAGTTCCATTAATATGCAACCCACGCTCCACAAGTCACAAGGATAATTCCATCCAAGCCCTGCAGATACTATTCACTCTGAGCAAAATGGAAAGAAGATATCTAAATGATACTCATAATAGTCTCAGATAAATTACCCAAGATAACCTCTGGTGCACGGTAATGCCGAGTTGACACCACATAACTGTGATCCTGATCTTCAAATGTAGTGCTTCCAAAATCAATGAGCTTGATAGCACTTGACTTGGGCAAACTCTTGAAGTAGGAACCATCTCTAGTGGAACGGGAAAGAAACTAAATCAAAGTGCAAGCAGGACGTCAGAAAAAGAAAGGGTCAAAGAATACTCATAAACATAATGCACGAAACAATATGATATTAAACAACCGAATAGGTTTTCCTTCAAAAAGAAACTTTTGGATATCTTACCTTGTAATCCGGCACTTTGATACTCTCGGAGGAAACCAGTAGAATATTCTCAGGCTTCAGATCAGTGTGAATTAGTCGTAAATCATGCATAACTGCAAAAGAGACAAAGTAATTCGTGAACCACAAGAACAAAAGGTTTTAACTTCAAAAAATCAAACCCACGCCATTCTCAACAGTATTTGCTGTACAATTAAAAAATAAATAAAGGGGCTAACAAAAGTAAAGTAACTATTTAGGTCCATAATCCATTTCCCATTAATGGTATCTTAGCCTCAAGGTGATAAAATATAGGGGAAAATTGTACAGAATAGTCCACACACATGCAACAGACTCCAAAAGTTGTCTGCCAAGCTCCCGAACAAGATCAATGGGAAATGAACGGTAGCTGTTTTTGCGGAGAAAATCGTATAAGCTTGGTCCAAGCTTCTCAAACACCTGTTGAAACCATTTAAACTCATCCGCAAGTTTTCTAACTCACAGAATATTCAGGCATACAGGAGCATCTAATGGGCTCCCAAATTAACCAAATCAGAAATATCAACAAATACTTACAATACATATATGATTACGATAGTCAAACCAATTCCGTATTTGCACACAACTGCAAAGAATGAAACCATTTATACCAAGGAAAATCTTCAAGTTCTACAAGGATCACGGGTATCAAGAAAATATGGAATCCTTACCGTGCCCCAGAAATGTCATGCCTAGAAAGCGCCTGTAGGACTTCAATTTCAATCATTGCTGCTTCACGATATTTCAGGATGGAGCGAACAATTTTGATTGCCACAAGTTCTTTCTTTTCATTATCGAAACATTCCAAGACTTGCCCAAATGTCCCTACAGGTATATATTAGAACCGTAGATTAAGGAGATAAAAACAACTGAAAACTATTTACGAGTAGCAAATCCTAGCAGGTACATTGAGTGATCCTTGACAACAAATAAATATGGAATTAACATATTTTCTTAAAAATCTGTGAACAACTCGATACCAACCTTCACCCATTTTACTGAGGATACTGTCTGCAACATTGGAAAGAAGAGGGCGTCAGAAAAGAAAAATTTACCACTAACATAAAAGCAACCACTAACATAAAAGCAACTCTGTACCCTACTCATATACCAAAATAAACAGAGTTTAACCAATCAAATTAAGAAATAAGAACCACATAAGAGTCCAAAAAATAAATATCAACATGTAGTCACATTCGAATGGCTGGATGATCTATATGTGAGTGGTCCAAAACTTTACATTCCCAGACAAACTTTCAATTAAATCCATAACCATAAGACATAATTGTAAGTGGCCCGAAACTTCCTATCTTTTTTCACCAGACAACAAGGTATTAAAATGTGACTAACCCATAAATTGCCTTCTAAAGAGATTATTACGCCAGGTAAGATCTATATAAATACAAGCTAATTGAAACAGATAAGATCCACGCTCTTCATTAACAAGTATGGTTTCAATTTGAGATGCTCAAAACATTAATTTAATGGCAATGTCTCGACTATCTCAGTCTAGAAGACACCAGCTTCCAAACTGCCTTGTGATACTTACAACGAGGAGTCAAATTCTCGCCAACAACAAAAACATAGTGGCCGTCTTTATCATCAGACCTCCAAGGAGGAGAGCCATTACGAGGAATTTGCGTTTCACTGTAGAAAGCATTTGGATAAGCATAATTGGGAATTGCCCCGAATCCAAAATCCTGCCCACAATATAACCCTGGAATGACCTGCACAAGAAAACACCGAACAGAGCAAACAAACGCATCAAAAACAGAAGAAAAAAAATGATTCCTTTACCATACCTAGGAAAAAAAAAACTAATATTCTCAACAAGTCACAAATTTGATACCGTGGGAGGTGGAGGAAGGAGTTGATTTACGGGAGCCATGTCCCATGTTAATCGAGGTCTCTTCCTCGGACGCTTATCCATGTTCTTATATGGTAACTCTGTTATTCTCTGCGTCTCCATTTCTCTCAGTCCCATTGAAATTTAGCTTGAAAATCTGCTCAGAGCTTAAATCATCAATCGACCCATGAATTGGTTCAAGCGGAACTTTGAAACGACACCCAAATTGAGTAATTTCAGGTTAAATTTCAGAAAAAAGTAGGGATTTTTAGTTGGCCTTTTCCTGTTTTTGGCCAAAAACCATGTACAGATCCTTGAAGAACAGAACAGGAGAGGGAGATCTGAGGAAGCTAAACCTGAGGTTTGATTCTAACCACGGTTACTTGCTTAACTCTAACGAATGGTTGAGTTGGGTTATTTATATGGGGTCCACTTTCCTTTAATCTTCCTTTTTATATTCTCTCTCTTATTTTTAAACGTTTTCTATTTGTTATTGGGCTTGGATTGATCTTATAGGGTCTTAAATAAATAGGCCTCTTACAAGTTAGGCCCAATTAATTAAATATGTCGGACCGGTCGAACCGGCCAGTATGGTCCGAATTCAATTTCAAGCTTAACCTGACTGCTGTTGACCTGAGACATCGAGTC
Source organism: Erythroxylum foetidum (assembly GCA_026546835.1). NCBI lineage: Eukaryota > Viridiplantae > Streptophyta > Magnoliopsida > Malpighiales > Erythroxylaceae > Erythroxylum > Erythroxylum foetidum. The sequence continues at coordinate 34,227,684 of JANZLF010000004.1, forward strand.
TAAACTCTAGCCTGTCCAATTCTAAAATAGCTCGACTAGAGCAAAAGCCCAATTTGACTGCCCGAGTTGTTTTTTTCTTGAACAAAATGTAAAAATGACTTCATTTTCTAGGCTCAAATGTCATCTTTATAAACGAGGCAAGGTTTCTCAACTCAGTCTCCTTAAAGGTATTAGAAGGCCTCCACTTTTCTTATTTCCCAAAGTGAATTGAATCACTAAAGAAGCAAGAAAAGCTTGTCAATGAGTAAGAAGAACAGGAAGATAGGAAGTGCAAATTCAATACATAGAACTAAAGATTCAAAATTACTAAATCTGCCTAAAGCAACTCCTGCTTAGCAAGTCATGAGCTCTAGTAGTTACAGCATTGTAATTAGGAGGTGGAAGAAGCTGAATTGGCAACACAGGAGGTGGTGGATTTCGCCACTTTGGAAGAGGAACACTGTCCAAAGATGTCTCAAGCAATGGACGTGAATCAATCACAGCCTGCAATAGCTTTCCCTTCCTCGGTAGTTGCTTTCCTTCGATAAGCTGCTCAAGAACTTGATCATCATTGTCAATGAAGGTCTTAGTTCCCATTTGGATGTGCCTGATGGAACCAAACTCACATGAATCCAGTACTTCTGTGTTCAATGATGACGAGGATGTTCCTTGTGTGATGTCACTTACAGGGGTTGAACTCTGTGGGTAACAATCTGTAACAGCAGCTTGAATATGTGAACCTGTTGAGATGGTCTGGTATGAAATGGATTGTAAAACTCTGTTCAGAATCTGCTGGAGTTCACGAGTTCTTGCAATTGATTTCTGCAAGTAGTCTCTTGCTTCATCCCTTTCCTGCAGAGCTACGGTAAATAGATCACTCAGCTGCTTTATGGTTTCTTGATACAGCACTCTCTCATCCACTGAAACTTGTCCGTAATTGAAGCTCAGAAACTTGTTTCCAGGATCAAACTTGATCTGCCCATGTTAAAAAAAAATTCAAGTTCTTGGTGTAACTAAGGAAGATCCTGATTTTACGTACTAGGAAGAACAAGATCTAGAGAGTGATATGAATTAACCAACCTTAGAGCTTAACAAACTTGAAGACTCGGACATGTTTCTCATTCTCTCCACCCTTTTGATCACTTTCTGTATCTGTAAAAGAACTTGGTTTGATCCAACCTTATTATATAGAATTAGAGTTGTGAAACATGGAAATGAGGATACGCCATAACTAGTTTTAAAGGTTAAGATGCTCTCGTTTTGGCAAGTTTCTTGAGTTCATCGCTAATAAGGTAAGTGAAATCTTCTTAAAGATCATGGCAAGAATCTCCTTATGGTTCGTATGTTGCAGCAAGTTTTGAAATTCTCTGTCTCTTCTCAAATTCAAATCATTATATTTTATGGAAACAAATTAATTATTTATTTCCCTTATAATAATTTGACATTTCTTCTTCTTCTTTTTTTCTTGTTTTTTTACGATGAATAAAATTAAATGATTAAGTTGGGAATGTCCCGATCCAGCCTGGCCCGACTATGGGCATATCGAACCATGGCTCGGCCCACTTTATATGTATTTTTAAAAAAAGTCAAAAAACTATATATATAAACTTTATATATAATTTCTTTTAATTTTTTTAAATGTTTTGAATCATTAAAATACAATGAATTTACGTTAGGTTTAAAGATAAAAATAAAATTAATCATACAAAAACTTTAGGATGTCTCGTTTTACAAAAGTTAAGAAAAATGTTATCAATTGTAAGTAATTTTTATTTTACATTTTACATAGAGATTATTTTTGTAATTCAAACTCGAGACTGTTTTTTATAGTTCTGTATTTTAGTTACAAAAAAATAATTTTATCAGTTACTCCAAAACTCACCTTTAAAAAACAAAACAAAATTATTATCATTATTTTCAATGAAATAATCCGAGTGTAAAGGTCAGTCGAGACTTAGGTCAAAAGGTCATTTGAGATAAAATTTATAAAACGACATTATTTTGAGTAATTTTTTTAGATAAAAGTGTGTTCTAAACCTCAAAATTTATTATATAATACAACTTGAATATTAATATTTTTAAGCATTTAAATTAAACTACAAAATGGTAAATCTCGCTAGATATGTGATAAGGAGTGCACTATTTCATATTTTAAATATTAGGTTTCAAAAATGAAGATTTATTTTTTAA
>JANZLF010000004.1:34261297-34277055 GCA_026546835.1 Erythroxylum foetidum
AGATTTGAAAGAACATTTTTGGTAGAAAGGCATAAAGAGGGATGTAGTAGAATATGTGAGTAAGTGTCTAGTGTGTCAATAAGTCAAGGCTGAGTACCAGGCACCTTCAGGAAAATTAAGGCCATTGTCCATGCCTGAGTGGAAGTGGCAAAAGGATAACTATGAATTTTCTGATGGGTTTGCCTAAGACTAGTAGGAAACATGATGCCATATGGGTCATTGTCGATCGGTTGACGAAGTCAGTCCATTTCCTGACAATTAAGCAAACTGACTCTCTGCATTTGCTAGCCAAGAAGTATATAAATGAGATAGTAAGATTACATGGGATTCTGAATTCAATAGTCTCTGATAGGGATCCTCGATTCACTTCGAGATTCTGGGAAAGCTTGCAAGAGACTCTCGGAACAAAGTTAAATTTTAGTACGGCTTTTCATTCCCAAATGGATGGTCAATCTGAGAGGACCATTCGGACACTTGAGGGAATGCTTAGAGCATGTATGATGGATTTCAAAGGAGCTTGGGACGAGCATTTGTCATTGGTCAAATTTACTTATAATAATTCGTACCATTCGAGCATTCAGATGGTTCTATATGAAGCACTATATGGAAGGAGATGTAGAACTCCGATATGTTGGGATGAAGAAGGAGAAAGGAAACTGATAGGGCCAGAGCTTCTTCAGATGAAAGTTGATAAGGTTAATCTAGTTAAACAACGGCTTAAGGCAGCACAAGATAGAACGAAGAGTTATACCGTTGCATACCGAAAGGAGATGGAGTATGAAGTCGGTGAGAAAGTGTTTCTTAAGACATCTCCTTAGAAAGGAGTTATGAGTTTTGGCAAGAAGGGCAAGATGAGTCCGAGATATGCGGGTCCATATGAGATTGTAGAGAGGATTGGACCACTAGCCTATAGGTTGGCGCTACCACCAGAATTGTCACAGATACATAACTTCTTTCATATGTCCGTGTGAAGAAGGTACAGATCAGATCCATCCCACATCATTCAAACCACTGAGGTTCTTTTGAGAGATGATCTAAGTTATGAGGAGATTCTAGTAGAGATCTTAGACACCAAGAAAAAGGTCCTCAGGAACAAGACAATTCAACTGGTCAAAGTCCAGTGAAGAAATCACTCTATTGAAGAGTCACATGAGAGCCCACGGAGGCCATGAGGGAAAAGTATCCACACCTTTTCAATGACTCAGGTAAGAATTTCGAGGACGAATGTTTCCTAAGAGGGGGAGAAATGTTGGCCCCTGAAAAAAAATTTAGCATGATGAGACTAATTTTGGGGTCTTGCTAGATTATTTATGTTGGAATTGATTACCTCGTTAATGTGGGTAAGATAATATGACATGGGCTAAGGGTTTTGAACTATTAAAGTAGTGGGAGAGTATGAGGCCAATTTTGGCAAGTCATTTAAGCTTAAAAACCATAAGGCATTAAAGTTAGGGCAAAAGAGACTTTAGGCAATCTTTAATGGTGTAAAAAAGAAGAAAAGGGGGTGTCTTGTTTTTGGAAGAAAAAAAACGAAATTGAAGAAAGAAGGGAGAGAGTTTCGTGAGTTTAGAGAAAGAAAGGAGAGCAAGCTAGGTTTTGATTTTTATTAACTTTCAAGAGGGATTTTGAGAGTGATCAAGAAGGGAAAAAGGAAAGGGAAGATAAAAACTTCTATTAAATCTAAGAAAATCATTATTTGGTGAAGATTTAAGAAAATCAAGAAGGACAAGAGGAGCAAGAGGAGAGACATATTTGAACAAGCCATAGTCAAAGACTTCAAGGTGGGTTTCACTTTTATAGTTAGGCTATAAGCTACTAAAAGTTTTATCAATAAATGATAGTAATTAATTTTTCAACCACCTCATTCATGTGCATTTAATATTGTTAAATGCTGCAAGGTTGTCCTACATGCATATAAATGATTTGTGTGATAATTTATAGAAAGTTGTTTTTAAAATGATTCTTTGAAAGGATGCATGATTATGAAATCATACTTTTGAAAATGTTTTTAAAGATATAACAAACATATGAAAAGCAAGTTCTCAAGAGAATTTGTCTTTTTGAGCATCAAGTTTACAAGATTTTGAAATCTCTGTGATATGTGGGTTTGTGGTAATCCCTCAAGAATCGTCACATGCATGTTAACCCAAGTATAGGCTTCTCCTGCCTACTCGCTAGTGACATAAAGCTCCCTCAAGGACTCCCTCAAGAATTCACGACTACATAGGACCATTTTATTGAAAATGTGTAGTGCATCATGTTTCGGATTTATCCAAACTATTTGATGTGTTTATGTGTTCATGACAAGTTGATCGGAGTAATGCATTCATGATTTGCATACCCATGAATTTCTGCATGGAAAATGTTTTAAAAATATCTTTGTTTGTTACAAACTATAAAATTGTTTCCCACAGACTTTAAGCTCACCCACACTTTCCTCCCTATAAGCAGCTGATGAGCAAGAGATTGAGTAGTCAAGGGTCAAGGCATCACTCCACTTTTGAAATGTTGTTGTAATTTAAGCAAATCTAGTAAACCAAGGCTTTAGTTGCATTTTGAGCAATTTATTGTTCATATATCTTTTGTATTTTTCGATATTTTTGAAACATTCATGTATTGGGGGCTTGAAATGCCCTCTAAAGCTTTGTAAAACTAATCTTTTGATAATAATGGTTTATGATTTTGGTTTCGCCCATGATTCTCAAGGTTACATAGGGAAAAAATTTGTATACTAACTTCAGGGATACTTCTGGTTTGATGTGAGCTGATTTAGGCAAAGTTATCTCTGAAAAATTGTAGATCTTTCTTTTAACTTTCTAACGATATATAGCATGAAATAATTGGACATCTAAGTTGAAAGTTATGGTCTTTATGAGTGGAGATGCTATGGAGAGTGTAGAAAGTGATTTAGAACTTTGGGAATGTGAGGAAGACCCAGTTGAAACATCTCCTTATGCACGGTGCATCGTCTTAGTTTTGCTTCGTCTTAGTTTGCTTCATCTTAGTTTTGCTTCAACTTAGTTTGCTTCGTCTTAGTTTTGCTTCGTCTTAGTTTTGCTTTGTCTTAGTTTGCTTCGTCTTAGTTTGCTTCGTCTTAGTTTTGTTTCGTCTTAGTTTTACTTCTCCTTAGTTTTACTTCGTCTTAGTTTGCTTCGTCTTAATTTTGCTTCGTCTTAGTTTGACCGTCTGCTTCGTCTTAGTTTGACCGTCTTAGTTTGACGTTCTGATCGTCTTAGTTTGATCTTTTGCATCGTCTTAGTTTAACCTTTTGCATCGTCTTAGTTTGACCATCTTAATTTGACCTTCTGCATCATCTTAGTTTAACCTTCTGCATCGTCTTAGTTTAACCTTCTGCATCGTCTTAGTTTGACCGTCTTAATTTGCATCGTCTTAGTTTGACCTTTTGCATCGTCTTAGTTTGTATTGTCATCTTCTATTCCATTTTTTATCCTTCAAAAAGTGGAATTTGTCTTCAATATTTTTACGAAAGTTGTAGATATAGAAGTCTTCTTTAAAATCGTCTGAAAACAAAGTCAATCTAACATTTTTAGTAGGAGTTATGGCATTTGCGCCAAGATAGGTACATATTGATTGATGGTATAAACGTGTTCGATTTTTTCAGGTATAACTTCCTCATCCGACCTCCAAATGAAGTGATTCTTGAAGAAATGGATTCCTAACATCTTTTACTGTCTTTACATGAAAATTTTTTATCTTTTGGAGTTGTTTTGACAAAGTTTGCATTAGAGTAAGTGAGAGATCGGTTGGGAGAGCATGATTAAGGTATAAACACGCTTTAGCTTTTTAAGTTTATCTTGAGCTGTAAAACTCCGATTGAGATGATTATTACTTCAAAGTAGACTAGAGACTTAGAGCTACAATTTATTTGAAGAATTCAAGTTGTATTTCAGGTGATTGACTGGTATGGGCACACCAACCTTGTGGAATGATGGAAATAACCCTCCAGGGTAATAAACTCAAGGTTTATGACTCCGGTTGTTAGGTTCCGAAAACGGGGTCCTACAGAAATTATGAAAGCTAATATTATGACATATGATCTGTTTTAGTGTTAAACAAATAAGTGTTACTGTTGTATGTACGTGAGTTCTGTGGTGTTTAGGAGATGATTAAAAAAATGAATTCGTAGTTAAGAGATAGGTGTATGGTGATGTTTAGAGATGAAAATGAATGATTAAGATATTTAGAGAAGAAATGGAAGATGAAGCAGAAAATGAAGGAAATGAATGAATGGTCATTTTTTGTTTTTGAGGGTTTCGTTTAAGCATGGATTTTGGATTTTTGTTTATGAATGTTTGAGTAAAATGAGAGTCGAAAATGGAGAGAAAATGAGAGCATAACCAAAAAAAACAAAAGAAAAGAAGAAGTTGAACAAAATGCAAAAAATGAGACATACATGGAGAATTTCTAGTTTTTGATGTTTGATGTTATTTTCTTGTTTTTGATCTGTATCTGAATGTGTTGGGTTGCATGGAAGTCAAAAATGTGGTTAAGACGAGTTAGGGAAGTTGGATTGGAAGAAAAGAAAGAATTTAAAAGAAAAGAAGGAAGAAGATAGGTTGCAGAGTGTTGGAAGAGGAAGAAGAAACACAGCATTTTGGAGGAAACACAACATTTTTGTAGAAAAGGGATAGGAAATTGCAATCATGCTTCAGTACGAATGTGATTTTCCTTTAAAAACTGAAGACTTGTTGAAAGTCGATGGCCAGCACGATAGCGACTTCTAAGGTTGGAGGTTTATGAACATTCTTCAGTATTTTGGCTATATCTCCTTCATCTTACCTCTAAATGACATGAGACTTAAACCATTGGACTTGTAATACATTTTTCTACCTCTCTACCAAAAATGTTAGCCATCTGAAATTATTTGGGAGAGATAGAGTGAAAAAAGTTGGACAGATCTGAATGAGAGTGTTCTCAAATAGTCCAACATTTTTGTACTTATCTGTCATACCTGTGACTCTTCTCTCTCACACCCTCTCACGCTTGTGAGTCACTCACATGTGAGTTTTCTCTTTCATGCCCGTGAGTTTTGATGGCTGGATGATGTTTAATTGTCACATCATGACATAGTGTTCTCTGATAGTATATGCACCTGAGAGCATCTTGCGAACTGAGCAGTCATGTTTCTTTTGTCCATAACTTCTTCTATAGATTTACAAATGAGATGATCTTTCATTTGGAGTAAACTAGATACCTAGGGCTACAAATCATATGAAGAAGTAGAAATGTAATTCAGACTCTAAGATGTTCAAATTCTGGATGGAAGTTGAGTATAGTATATTGTTTCAGAATGAAATCAGTCCAAAAATATTTGGAGAATAACTTCCAAAATATTAAACCAAATTGAGCGATCTTGGTGTCATTAGAAACTTAAGAAATAGGAGAACACTCCTCTAGAAGAGAGTATTGCCAAATCTGAAAATGATACAATGAGAAATGAATTATGTTTTTAATGGTTTTATTGAGCTATAAGCCTAAGTACAAATGATACTTAAGTGAGTTTTGAGATAGGATTCATTATGTGAAGAGAATAGTGAAAAAATACCCAGGATTGTCATGAACACGCATTGTACATGTTTTATTACATACATGTGCATTATTAAACACTTATAATTGTGCAAATTGTGATATATATGTGCACGTTATTTGATATAGAGAAGCAACGGGAACGTCAACCTCCAAACGTTGCCGGAACTTCCAGGAATTAGATTTGGGAGCGATTTGTGAGTAACCTAGACGGTTTCTCTCGATTGATTGTTTGTTTTCATTCTGTTTGAATTGTTTAGATGAATGTGATTCGGTTGTGTTAATTTTCGGACAGAAGGTTCGATGATTACGATATGGGAATGAGATATTGAAGTGCTACTTGTATATGAATGTGACGAACTAAATGTTTCATGACATGATTGATATTGACAGATACATTCCATACATGAATACATAATCAGATAATGGGAGTTATGACTTAAGTAGCCACCAAAACTGAGTTTAAAACTCCAAATGTGAATAAGAGCCAAAGGCTCACTATGTAAAATGAGCCATGTATCTCCAACAGATAAGAGACGGTATAAATAAGCGATATCCACAATGGATACGGGATGGTGTAAGCACTCGGTCACAACAACATAATAATTAGAAAAGAGTCACGTGAGCATTTCATATGCATTTTATTAAGCATGTTAGATTGATTGAGATGTTAAATTGTCTACTTTTGAGTGAGAATGTGACGTGATGAATTACACAAATTTGTGAAATATGTGTTATATGTATTGATGTGATGCATGAATTGAGTGAAACATCGATGATGGTTACCTCATTGAGTTCACAAAACTCACTAAAATTGTGTGTTGACTTTTCAGGACTGAGAGACGGCTCTAGTTACTAAGAGACACTACGAGTAGTGTAGACTTGTGAATTAGGAAGAGAAGTCATGGCTCAAAGGTCGGTCAGTTTAGTTTTGGATAGGTTAGATAGATTTTGTGTATTTCCTCTTTCATGTAGCATTTTTGCATTAGACTATGATGTTGTACATGTAGGGAATGTTGGAAGACATCTTGTAGACCTTCGGTTTTTATGAAATGAAATGAGGAAAAGAAAATTTGGTTTTAAAATGTTGTGACCTTTTTCATGACGTTCATAAGAGAATAAGATATATGATGCCATGTAAAGTGAATGTTATGATTGATCGTAGCGGGCTATTATCATAGGTTATATACTAGAATATCCTCAGGGTGTCCCGGTATGTACCCTAAGGTAAGAGAGCGCTACAGTCTTTTTTCACTTTACGTCTCTCCACTCACTCTCTTATTTGACAATCAACCAACCAAATATCAAACAACACTGCCTGATTAGACCCTCCCAGATTTCACTATTCTACAAGCATCTCTCTACTGACCTTAACAACAAAAACTATGATGACAATAGTCATACATAAATATTAGAAAAAGAAAAACTTAATCGGATTGAAAACTAGGCTTGGGTTTTCAAGCTCTAACTTAAGATTGGCAATGGGTTAAATTTTTCTGTTCACGTTCATGTCAGATTCAAAGTTCGGTCGATAATTCTACAGTGAGCAAGATCAAAAATGTAGAAGAAGAATAAAAAGCTTAAACTTGCAAGAGTGGGCTTGTAGAAAACACACCTGAACAAATAATCCCTTGGAAGAAGCTCCAAAACAAGCTGAACAAAAATTTTTAGAAATTGTCAAACATCAAGAAAGCGTGATGAACATCCGAATAAAAAGAAAGAAAGGTGTAAAATACAAGGAAAATGGGAACAAAAAAAGGAACAAAAGAGTATGATCTATCGTCTAAGATCTAACTCTTTGAGGATGTCGTCTAAGATCTGGTGTTTACCTATCTTCTAAGGATCCAGTTTCTTGTAAACTCATTACAAACACAGTTTTAATTCTCATGCAAACTACACAGATCCGTAAACACATCCGTAAATCGGTGACTGGTGCTCTGATAGGGATATGAGAGCTAAGAGATGTGAGATATGCAAGCAAAGAGTCAAGGAAAAGAAGAAGATTCTAGAGAAAACGAGAAATGAGACGGTCAAAAGTAAAGAGTAAAATCAGAGCAAAATTGACATTAAACTAAAAAGCTATTTGCTGATTACCTTAAACGCTCCTATGGAGGAGCTTCTAAAAAATCAGTTGGTTGGGTTGAATCAACCAACTCAACTAGTTCATAACCAAACAAGTTTAATAGTTTTTATATAAGGTCAACCAAATAATTTGGGTCAATCAATTATTTTTGGTTGATCAGCCAATGACCAAACAGGGCCAAAGTATAGAATTAATATCTACTTTATTTGAATCAAATCATATTAATTATCCACCATTAATAATTAATTCTAGTAATGAATTTTAAAAACTCTTTTCAAAATGTTATTTCACTTTGACTAGGGATTTTTTTAAATAAAATCTAATTGACAATAATGAAACATTCTTCTTAATTACTTAAAAGTGATCAATTATATATTAACCACTTAGCTATCTCTATATAGTTCATGTTACATCAAATAACTATCAATTGGGTTATCATTGACTAAGATAAGTCACAAGTAGTATCATAATATAATAATTCCTTTATTATATGCTTTGAAAATCTATAGTAAAAAAATCTCATATATAGTCATCATGATGAGAATTTCTATAAATATACAAATAATGTTCTAAACAAAATTCCATGTAAAATCAACTATTTCTTTCACAAGGAAGAATATAACATATGATAGTCTTTATACTCTATGAATGTCTAATTTTAATAGAACAACGATTATGAATAGTTCTATACTTACTAATGCATTACCTATTTTATTTATTTATTTTCCATTTTAATTTTAATTTTAAATTAAATTTAAATTTAAATTAAATTTATTTTCTTTTTTTATGTATACATATCCATTTATAATTTTGTAGTACCTTCATCATGTATTGCATGTGGATCTATTAGCAATAAACTCTCTACTAACTAAGGATAAGACGACATACTATCTGATCTTTCCAGATCTCGCGTCTCAGCTGGACTCTTATTGGATATTGTCGTTGTCTTTTATACAAATACAATATAAATATCATAATTATAAATTCATCTTAATTTCATTGTAATATACATTTATTTTATGAACTTTATCTTATACATTAGTTAATTAAATAAATATTAATGAAATAAAAAGCTATATATATATATATGAAATAAAAATATTTTTAAATAATTATGTAACAAAAATTGCAAATGACTAATTGATAAGACATAAACCATCATCTATTTATATTAAAGGGTCGTGGGTTTGTGTCTTTTAGATTTATATCTAAAGAAGAGTTGTGGGTTTGTGTCTTTTAGATTTATGTCTAAAGACCCTAATGGCTTTGCTCATGCCTTGTCCGAATTATCTTCTTCGTTCCTGTTTGTAGTCTATGATTTGATCCTAATTGAATTATAAAGATGTAATCTTGTTTACGTTGCAAGTGTTCTTACAAAAAAGAAGCACCTCAATAAGAAATGGGCGTGCATTATTATCAGTTTTTGATATGCATCAAACAATAAAAGGAGTCTTTTATTATAGTGTTTCACAGCAGGTATATCGAACAAAGATGATCCAGCTTTGACCCGCAATTGAGAGATACCAGTCATCATCTTAATGATTATTCGTTGATTTCATGATGTGATTTTTTTTTTCAAGCTGGAGTTATTGAAAAAATATATAATTTTAATTCAAATTAGATTACATTACCGTCTCCCAATTAGTTTTTATGTAAAAAAAATTTAAAACATATATTATTCATTTATTATTATTTTATAAAAGAATTACTGCATGATCTTTTAAAGGAGAAGTAATATAGTATTGCTGACAACACCACAAAACTTTAGTTGTGTACAAAAGTAAAATCAATTATACAAAATTCGTATCGAATTTATTTGTAGAAAGAAACATTTGCTTGCAGATAAAGCATAAAGTAAAATAGAAGGTGCAATGGTGATCTCATCTTCTATTATGTGGGAAAATTTCTAGTTAATCGGGCCACCTTCAAAGCAAGAACTTCACACCTTCAGTGATATACAACTATTTAAGGAGGTGCAATGGTGATCTCATCATGCATTGTGTCACGACGGTGTCGTTTCGGGTAGCCTGACAAGGTGCCGTTTCAGATGTCTTTTGGCCGTCTCGGGGGGTTCGGCAGGGTGACCCGCTTTTCCCATATCTTTTTGTTCTCTGCATGGAACGCCTTGGCCATCTTATCTCCCAGGAGGTAGCCGCGGGCCACTGGCGACCCATCCGACTCGGGCGGACGGGACCTCCCATTTCTCACCTTTTCTTCGCTGATGACCTGGTCCTTTTTGCAGAAGCTACGGAGTCCCAGTCGTAGGTGATCACCTGTACCATACAGACTTTCTGCTCCGCCTCGGGTCAAAAAATAAGTCTCGAGAAGACCCGAATTTTTCTCTAGGAATGTGCCCCAGGACACTGCCCAACGACTCAGTCAGGGCCTCCGGCTAAGCTGTACGACTAACTTGGGCCGGTATCTCGGGATTCCTTTGTTTCACGAGAGGATTACCCGACGGACCTTCCAACATATTCTGGATACGGCTCAAGCCCGGCTCACGGGCTAGCGTGCGCAAACTTTGTCCCTGGCCAGTCGGGTTACTTTAGCCCAGTCGGTTATCTCCGCGCATCCCATTTTTAAGATGCAGACGGTCCGCCTGCCACGCCACCTTTGTGATGCTCTTGAACAGCTCATGCGAGATTTTATTTAGGCCTCGACCGCCTCACAACGTCGTCTCCACTTGGTGAACTGGGACACAGTCTGCCAGCCGAAGTCCGCCGGGGGTTTGGGCATTCGACGTCTCCGGCCCACTAATGACGCTTTACTTGCCAAGCTCGATTGGACGTTGTTAGTCAATCCGACCGCCCTCTGGGTTCGTGTGCTTTGTGCAAAGTATCGGTTAGATACTCACCATTTGCCTTACACTATTGCGAGGCCCCGGGCTTCCATGGTCTGGCGCAGTCTTTCGGTGGTCTAGTCGATTGTTCGTCAAGGCAGTCGTTGGGTCCTGGGCAATGGCCGCCGTATTTTATTCTAGCTCGATAACTGGGTTGGAGACTGGGGACCCCTGATCCATCTGACTACTGTGGGCATCCCTGAATATTTACTGCAGGCTACGGTGGCTGACTTCACGGACGGGAGGGGCAACTGGCGTTGGCCCGTGTTCCAGCAGTTCCTCCCGACGACGGTTTGCTTGACTCTCGCCTCCATTAGGTCTCCGTTGGCTGATGCTGCGGATGATCAACTCACTTGGGGTCCCACCTCCCATGGGCGGTTTACGGTAGCGTCGGCATACGAGTTGCAGGCGAGTACTGACGCTACCTCGTAGCCCAGGGTGTGGGAGGTTGTTTGGAAATGGGCCAGTCCTCAATGGATCCGGTCCTTCTTGTGGCTGTTGGCTCACGGTAAACTTCTGATGAATCGCCAACGGGTTATCCGTCACCTCACCACTGATAGTTGTTGCTTTACTGTGGCCATGACGAGACCACGCTCCACATGGTGAGGGACTGCCCGCGGGTGCGCACCTTTTGGGCTCAGTTTCCGCGGGCTGTGCTGGGGCACCGATTCTATCACTAGGAGGAAGGGGTCTGGGTCCTTTCTAACCTTACCACCATGCTACCTTTTCATGAGGTTGAGTGGTCTATTATCTTTGGGGTCGCCTGTTGGTACTTGTGGACCTGGCGGAATAAATTCCTGTTCGAGCAGGGCTTTATCTGGCCGACTAATGGTTGCCGCTTGGTTCTGGAATATGTTGAGTGGATTTCACGAGCTCGACTCATGGAATCCTGTGTTTTCCCTAGAACCACCATGCCTGTGGGGACTCCCGTGGGCTGGACTCGGTCGTTGGCAGGCTGGATGAAGTTTAATACGGATGGTGCGGTCACTCCCGGGGCAGCGCGGACGTCGGCCGGCAGCTTACTTCGGGATCAGTATGGGCAATGGTGCAGGGGCTTTCAACAGCATTTTGGATGAAGCTCCCCTCTTACCGCAGAGCTTCATGGGGTCCATTCTGGTCTCACGTTGGCGTGGGACCGGGGCTACCATCGACTCGTCGTTGAAGTCGACTCATTGGAGGTCATTAATATCCTTTCCTCTTCCCAGTGTGTTCTGACTGAGGATCTTTTCTTGGTTGCAGGTATTCGAGGTCTGTTGAACCAGGACTGGGAGGTGGTGCTGCGCCATGTCGGGCGAGAGGAGAACCAGTGTGCGGACAGGCTGGCAACATGTGCTACTTTACTGCCTCCGGGACTGCACCATCTTCAGACACCTCCGTTGGCCATCCAGGCGCTTCTTTCCCAAGATGCGGGCGGGGTTGTGTTTACCCGTCAGATGTAATCTATTATTCTCCTTCCTTTGTAATTCAAAAAAAAATTAAAATAAAACCAAAGATGAAAATTATTTGTCCTTATAAAAAAATTTAAAGTTTAATTGATTTATTTGTATCAAACATTATTGAAATTGTTCACTCCTTCTTGATCAATTTTTAAACCAATGCTTAAGAAAAGATAGAACTGAACTCCAACTTAGGCCACAAATCTTATCTACTATTTTATTTAAGTGGTTGGGTTGATTTGAGTTTTGCAACTTTCGAACAAGATTCTCCAGAGCATCACATGTGATAATTAGTTACAATTACACGCTTTAAAGTTTAAACACTCATTGCCACATAACTACATTAACTATCAATTACATAAACAGAACCATATAAGCCTCAAAATAACTTAATAAACCAACTTATCTTCACTAATACAGGCTATTAAGTGTTGATTAATAATCTGTTGGGTTGTTGAGATGTTTCTCCTGACTATTAAACCTGTGACGACGACCAGCATGCCCTGAAAAGCTTACGTATAGCATTGAAAATCAACTTCCTTGTTCCTCACCGCACTGCAGTACTCAACTTCTGTTGGGTTGTTGAGAAGTTTCTCCTGTGATGCAAATCTGAAACCCGTGATGACGACTAGTAGTACAAGAACAAGGGTTCCAACGTTGAAGAGGTCAGAGTAAGAGACCTCAGTTCCCTTTTTGACCAACATTTGTGTTAATGTAAATATAAATACTATTTATATTTCTCTATATTGAATTTTTTTAATGTAAAATAAACTTTTTTAGGTGATAACGAAGGAGACATTTTTTTAAAATATTATTACTCATATATCACTTCATATATTAAATAATAAATTCCCTTATTTTACATAAGATCAACTTATAATCTGATCCCGATGTGAGCAATACAGTCTGGTTAGGTCGATCGTGTTAGGTTCAAGTCCAGACGTAGAATCGCACATAGGTCGATCGGCCCATCCTTTAAAAATTGACCTAATTCTTATAGGTATTAACCATATAAATTTATTATTTCATCATAAAAAATATACGACTTTTCAAGAACCCTATTTTTCTTTATTCATCAGCCAAAAATTTTTTTTCAAGAGACTAACTTGATCGTTGGAGGGACCTACCGGCAGTCAACTTTCAGTGTGTTTTTCCTATTTTGCAGGTATCTCTGAGTCAAAATGAACCAGTCTCATGAATCTCAACAGCAGTCCAATCCTATCAAAATAAGACAGAATCACAGTCTAAAATTCTCTTCTGCTGAACAATCGTGACTCTAGAGTTTCTCTTTAAAGAAAAGGCTCGAGTCTCAACTAGCATACTTAAAATCCCGATTGTCAACTTTTTTTTTTTTTTTTGTGTATCTTAAAACTCTTATAGATCTCTTCCTCCAATGTTCACGTATGTAATAATATTAAATCAAATGTTGCTGCACAAGTGCCTTAAACTATGTGAATTGAATAACCATTTTCTACAAACTAGTTTTGGCATTTTATAGATAAAGAGTAAACAACGATTCTAGTTATGTATTAAGGGCAAGCTCAGGCATACATGAGGTGGTGAAAAAGTCAGCAGCAAACGTTGACCAGCTATTGGAGGAATATTAAGAACCAAAATTAAAAAAAAATCAAATTGAATAGAATTTTTTATTTGGTTTATTTTAATAAATTTTATTATTAAAAATCAACTAATAGTTAATTAATTAATTTTTATAAAAATCAAAATAAAAATAATTTCCATCTTTATTTATGTCAAGTTATCATACGAGTCGTAATTTTGAAAATAATCCCTCTGTTAGTTAAAAGTAAAATTGTATATACTAGCTAGATCTCTTTGGACCCTGTATTAGCTGGATTTTTTTTTCTGAGTTGTTGTTGTACTTAACGAGTTGTTATTTAGTTATTGTCTTATTTAATCTATAAAATAATATAATTTTGACTTTAAATGTGTGATGAAACTAAATTAACTTTTAAAATAAGTTTTTTATTTTGAATGCAACTTTTTATTTTCTTTTATTAGCATAATTTTTTAAAAAAGAATATTGAATATCTACATAATAGAATAATTTTATAGAATTTGACAATGTTTTTTTAAAATCAAAACAGCATTATTATGTCACATAAAATAGGTAATAATCTAATAACAAATAATATTAAAAAAATTACGATAATCTTAAAAAGAGATAAATGAAAAGTCAAAAACCATCAGAAAAGGCGCGTGTTTTTACTTTTTTCACTTCTTCGGAACCTTCTTGTTTTGAAACCTTGAAGATTCGAAGAAGGTAACTCTTAGCTTCCGTTCTTAACTTCACACGTGGAAAGTCTAAAACACGCTGCTTAGTTCTTACCATAGAAGTCTTCGACCTTATAGTATAGGAACTCACCTGGATGCTTCTGTCCTTGTCAGACAAGCAAGCAGCAAGCATGTATTATGTTTTCCTTGGATTCTTAACCGTAGTTTGGCGACAGTCAATGGAGACCATTCCAAGTTCAAAGCTCGATCCACTTATAAATACCCAATTCCTAACGTAATCTACTCACTTCCACTAAACATTTTTCAACTCATACCCCTTCTCGTCTACCAAAACCAGCCATGAAGAGAGTTAGAGAAAATGGTGAAATGGAAAGCTTAGAGTTTGCGAAGAGTCTGATTATACTCTCTCAAACACCAGAACACAAACCCATAAAGTTCTTGAAGACTGAGACCTTCGAGTGCAAAACCTGTAATCGTAAATTTCCATCGTTCCAAGCTCTTGGAGGCCATCGGACTAGTCACAACAGGTCAAAGCTTGGAGAGAAATTACCTAAGCTTGAAGCTGGTAAGCTTTTGAGCTTGGCTACAAAGCCAAAGGTGCACGAGTGCTCTATATGTGGCCTGGAGTTTGGTTTGGGACAAGCTTTGGGAGGTTGACCCAAAACTTTCTTCACACAACACCTGTTGTTTCGAAGCCGCCATTAATGCCTTTGCTCAGGAGATCAAATAGCTGTAAAAGGGTTTTTGGATTGGACTTGAATTTGACTCCTCTCGAGAATGATTTGGAAAGGGTTTTTGGGAAGATGACTCCGAAAGTTGCTCCTCTTGTTTGATATTTACTTGTCTTCTTCGTGTATTAGTTCATCTCTTTGTATAGATTCAATCGCTTGATCATATATATATACAATTTGTTTGATTACATGTCTAAGTGAACAATAAGTTACAAATTGTGAATGAATGACATATTAAAGTCTAATTAATTAAATTATACTCTTAATTAATCCCTTTAATTCAATAACTTATGAGTAAATGTATTTTTAACATTTTTTAATTGCTAAGTTTGATCTTAATCCATTTATTGAACTACCAGCAATTCTCCTATGTAATTCGTTTCGCAAGAGAGTGCATTCTAAATATTTAAATACAAATAAACAGGTTTAATTTCAATTAACAAGTTCCCGCTTTGGGAAGATTGTATGTTGTCAATTCATAAACCATAGTTTCAGAACTAGTAATGGACCAGTGTGCTCCATAAACTGAAGCAAACATTGGTTTTAGGCCCATAGAGTTGAAACTAGCCATCTTTTGGCATGTTCGAGCTGGATCCCATTTTATTCTATGATTAAAAAATTGATTTGTTTCGGTAACTTTTTGTTATTAAAAATTAATTCGTTGATTAAACTAAATTAATTAATTTTTATAAATTAAAATAAATTAATTAGTTGTCATTTAATTTTTATTTTTAATTAAATTTTAAATTCTTCAATGAATAGGATAGGTTCTTTTAATCATATTTTAAAATTTTTTAATTTTATTTAATCTTTGACTGGTTTTATATCGATTTAATACTAGTCAACCTTTTAAACCTTAAACTTCTTAT